>JAABKK020060682.1:0-32563 GCA_011634745.2 Catotricha subobsoleta
GTAGTATTGCTTTGATAAATTGTTTTTCTTTACAAAGTGATGAGAATCGATATTTAACACAATTTTAATTTTATAGTAACTCGCGTGAAATATTTTAGAATTGAAAATATTTCATATAATTCATTTTTCACATTTTTCCGTTTTGCTGTGTGAAATTGTGTGAATTGCCCTTATGGAGAAAATACCAATTTTAAAATATTTGTATAAATATTCAATGGTCCATTTTCACTAAACTGAGAACAATCAAGGAAAATACTTTTCCAAATTTGTTTTATTTATTGCATCACAATATTTTTTGTTGTCTTATATAATAATGGATAAAGCACAAACAGTCTACTAAAACTATTATCCATTTAATTCAAGTGACTTATCGAATAAACGCTTTTATAAGATTTAAATACTTTCTAAGCCTAATCCTGATTTAATAATAATGTAATTGATATTCAATTTTTTTTATTTCTTTTTTAACAACAAATATATAGTATATATGTTCTTTTTCTAAATATTATATTTTAAAACAAACACTTTTTGAACGCTAACTTATTAATATTATAAAATTAAATTAATCGAAAAAAAAGCCATAAGAAAAAAAATTATAGAAAATTATATTTCAATTAATTAATTCCAAAGCTAATTTATAAATCATTAATGTCGTATGTACACCAAAAAAAACAAAAAAGACACAAATGAAAGGTTATTTGAATAGCACCAAATTAAATATATCATATACTATAATCTTGAATATACGCAAAATTAATTGATAATAATTTATTTACAATTATTTTAAAACAATTATGAGAAACGCTAACAAGTAACAGCATTCAAATCAAAATTACGACTGAAGATCATTATTGTTAATATTTCTAATAAAAGGTTACCCCTTTTTCTAAGTTACACTTTTAATTTACCTGAGATGGGTTGAATCGCGCCGGATATAACGCAATACATTGAAATTTCTTTTTCTTTTTTATGAAGTGAATTCTAAATTAATTCATAAAAAAAATCTTTAAAATTAGTGGAGTTTATTTGTGTGAAAAAGTAAGATGTCAAAATCTTAAAGTAATTATTATTGAAAATGTTTAAAAGTTTTAAATGTCTTCAGGTACATTCTAAATATATAAAATCATGTGAAACGATAGGGTGAGGTATTTGCTATTTGAGATAATTTATACACCTAGATTTCACTTTATATATATATTTATATTATATATTATATTATATATTGGTAGGCGGTTATTATAAGCAAAATGATTTAAAATTGGGTTTAATGGAAAAAATAGTTTTTTTTTTGTTCAGTGTGAAAAGCAGTTGGATGCTAAACATAGTTACTAAACGGGTTTTGAATACTATTCATTTTAATAATTAATGAATTTGAAATATTATTTAAATCCATAAACGAAATAAGTTTACAAAATCTTACAATAAGTGTATCGATTTAGGAATTATTTATTAAATTTACAACATCACAAAAAAAAAAAAACTCCTTCCAAAAGCAATTTTAAACCTTTTCAATAAGCAAATATGTAACAGAAAGCAACAATTTCAAATAAATATATAATTGTGTGTAACACACAACACAAAATAACATTAATAAATTTTTTATTTATATTTCATACATGTAAAACATATAATTTTGGCACGTTCAATTTGGCACTGACTGGGTTAATATAATATAATGCTTAATAATATATTTACACACAAAAAAAAAGAAGAGAAAAGAAGTACAAAAGAAACAAGGTGCGTGTTAATCAATTGATATGCAAATTTAATTGACATAACATAATTGCAAGGCGAAAGCCCGGAAGAAGTACGAAATGTAAAAATATGTATTTAAAGAATAATGTTTCTTTTTTTTTTTTTTGTTGTGTTCATTATAAAATAATGTAGGTTATTGGTATATTGGTGAAAGGTATATGAAAAATCGAAATATAATAATTGTATTGTACAATTCAATTTTTTTTTTTTTCGTTTTGGGCAATAAATAAAATGTCGTTAAATTTGGCAGGTTTGAAATTTTTTGTTGAATTATTATTTCTGCGGGGCATTGATTTAAAAAACTGTTTCACTATAATTATATTAGATGCAGTATTTTCATATTTCTTTTTGGTTTTATTTAATTATTTTAGCAGTTAAACAGTTTCTTTTTCGCGGGTGTTATGCATTTTTACTTTATTTTTGAGAAATTCGGACGAATTTTAAAAAAAGTCAAGTATTGGTTTGATAATTTTTGTTTGTTTGTTTGTTTGTTTGTTTGTGCACTTTTGGAAATTAGGGAAAATTTTCCGGCTTTTTTCCGCGGTGTTGTCTCTTTTTTTCGATCACGTGTTTTTTTTAATTTCTTACAAAAATGAAGTCGTGTACCAATCAATTGGCAGCTTATTTTTATATTTAAATGACTATTTTAAGATAATACGAAATAAGTGTAAAATATTATTGATATTTATGTTAATTAGTTTTATCAAATTATAAACAGAGAACGTTCTATACAAAGTAATCATATTTTATGTATTTTTCTCTGATGAAACGCTGGTATACTTATCGCTATTTAAATAATCTTTATGATTTTTAATTAATATTTTCTGATTATTTGTACCTATTCATTTGCCATCATTATTAAATTATTAGAAAATCAATGTAAACACCAATATCAATTTTGTTACTAAATTGCATGCTTTATGTTAGTTAAATTAGAATGCGCTTTTCATGTTAAGTATCTTCTTAAAAACTTAAAATCAAGTATTCCAAAATCTACTGTGATTACATTTTTCCTTCGAAACAAAATCTATTAAAATGGAATCAGTTTTTTTTTAGTTTTAATTAGCTTAAAGCTGAATTTTAAATTTTAAATTTTAAATAATAATTCAATGAGTTTTTGAAATTGTCCATATTTATTTGATTCGGCTGTATTTTGATATCTTCAATTCATCATTTCTTACCAATGTATGTGGACATTAATTTAACTTTTCATTTTCTTTTAATCGAATTCAAGGCATTCTAATGGATGTAAGCTCGGTGTGCATGTGACATATGCTTATTATTATTATTATTTTAAAATTTTCAATGTAATTTATTAAATTATTAGAAAGACATGAAAAAAATGTTCTATAAAAATATAAAGCGACCATTTATCATGGTTTTATGCTAATCAAATTAATATGAATAGACAATTTTTTTGTTTTTCTTTTGGCTATGAGCTACGTTGATCGTTCATATTTAGCCAAGCTAAAAGCAATAATAGAAAATATAATAAAATATTTACCCCTTGTTTCTCACAATTTTCTCAAAAAAAAAAAAATGATAAAAAATTGAAATAAAAATAATATAAAATATGTTTTTTTTTAGATAAAGGAAAGGTATAGAGAAGCTAATATTGTATACCCTTATTTAAATATTCATCCCTTTATTGTTTGTCAGTTTGTGAGAGATATGTAGAAACAATGTTCTATTCTTTTTGAATGTCAGATGTGAGTTGTTTTTTTGTGTACTTTTTATATTATTATAATTTTTTTTTCGTTCGCATATTTATTTATTAGTTTAAAACTAGTTTCAGTTATTTTTTTTAAGTATTTCACTTTTTTTTTCTTTTTTTTTTACTTTTTCTTTTTTATGCAACAAACAGACTTTTAGTGGATGTCATTTAAGCATTATAATGAATTACTGAGGATATGAGCAGACAGATATAGTCGTTAAGGAAATTATTGCTGTAAGCTGTAAGCTGTAAGTAAAAAATTTATGAAATATAAAGTCGAAATACAGAAAAACGAATAAGTAACAATGCAATATTTTTGCTTTCTGTAACATTTCAATTTTACTGTAGAGAAAATTAACACTACATGCACTTCCACTGTTTACATAAGTACATTTGAGATAAGAGGGTTTCGTTTGACAAAACAAGAGAAAAAGAAAAAAGAAAAAAACAATTATAAAAAATATACCCTTTCAAAATGCTTCTGGGAAGTTTTAAATTGGGCATATCATTAAAGGTAGTTCGAAAAAAAATATCAATTACAATTTTATTTCAGGTATACATTTGCTAGTTCCATTTGCATATCATCTAAAAGTAAGGAGACTCTCTATCATTTGAATAAAACTTTATTGTTTCATGTACGTTTAAAAAAAAAAAAAATGATAAAAACAGCGATCCCATACTCATTTCAATTTTTTTTCTTTTTTTTTCGGCTGAGTTCCGTATACGTATAACATCACATAAAACAAAAATCTTTTTGTGAGTTAATATTTTTTTGTATACACTATTTTTTTTTCTCTACTGTGCGTTGTTCAATTCAATATGCAAATTAACATCCGTTCTTCCTTTATTTGAAATCATATTTCCCTTTTTTGTGTGTGTACCTATTCTCGGTCCTCGGTCATACTATGAAGGTTTTGTTTTGAAATTATATGTGGAACACTATTTTTGTATTGTGTGTGTGCATTATAATGGTAATATAACATTTATTATGTTAAAAAGAATAAAATAAAATTAAATAAAAAAAAAAAAAATGTAAGAAACATATCTTTAGTTAGCATGCCTCTGGTAGATTTGATGAATTGATGTTTTTTAATTCTTTTTACTTTTTTTATGGCCTGTGAAGTTTTGACAATATATGCCTCTACCTTTACCTATCTCACGGAGGAAAGTATTATAAATAAATGCATAAATTATTGAGATGTATATTAGTGTTTGTACCTTGAGAACATATTTTAAACTCAGAACGCAATTATGAAATTATTGTTTGGTAAATTAGAATAAAATAATAATTTTTTTTAAATATAAGCATCGCACATTCGATAAACTTTCTGTATTTTTATCTTGTATATTTCGTTTAATTATGGTCTTTCGATAAGAAAAATTCCAACAGAAAGTGGTGTTTGATTGGGAACAACGTAAGACTACTAACTATCAGCAATTCGTATAATTTTTATGAAAAGGCTATACGCATTTAATAACATACAATGATATGCCCAGTAGAAAAATGATATCTAGATTTTTTTTTTTTTTACATTAGTGAAGTCTTAAGTTTGTTACGTGAATGCTGTGGCCTTCGGTTTTGAATACATTATGCTTGTTGTATATGCGAAAATAAAAGCTACCAATGGATTGGTACAAGACTTCATTTTGATTTAAAATTTTACCAAAAAAAAAAAAAATTAATAAATGACAAAAGATTCAAAATATTTTTTTTTGTATACCCCTTTTTCTCAAGATTTTGTGGTCGGTTGACCTACTCAGAATGGTGCGCTCGCAAAAATATATATGATTTGGTTTCAATCTGTTCAATAAATCTTGAAAAAATTGGAAAAGAAAGATTTTAAAAAACCTTGACCTTCCTCCACAGATTGAGATCAAAACCAAAACATGTATAGGTATCAACAAAACTGTTTGCCTTTTAGTATATTGGCCAATAATATCCAACCACTGAATATTTTGGAAAAAAAAACCAAATGCCTAAAAAAAACGAACCAAAAAATAATTTTAAAAAAATTCACAAAAACTATATTCTTCTCAAATTTATTTTTAAATATCTTAAATTATTTTAGATCAATTCAAAATACGTAATTTCGATAAAAATTTAAATAGATGTTATATTATCATGTTTAACAACGATATGGTCAAAATATGTGTGTAATATATTGACTGTTTAGAACAATATATACTTACTCGTAGTATGATTGTAGTCCTTGTAGATGGCTATGATGGTATTTATTTATTTATTTATCAAAAACAATTACAAAACATGTATTAAACATAACGTATTGAAATATTATATTTGAAATATCAAATGATTACTAATTTTGAATGCGAGTAATAGAGATAATCAATATTCTTTTTTCTTTGTCACTGATTTATCTTTTTTCTGCGGGTTAACGATAAAAAATGCGTAATTTTCAATTCATAAGTATAACGAAATGCAGAATATATATTATATGTATTTGTATTTATTTATTTTCTCATAACATTTATGCTGGTATTCAGTATTACGAATCGTGAATAAAATTCTTACAGTCATGTAGCTCTTGTCAGGACACTAACCTCACTTAATTTTAATATTTTGTCAAACAACTTCCTTCTTAACTGAATTGTGATTATACTTTTCTTCTATATTCGTTTTTTTTTTTTTTTTATTATTATTATTTTGTGTATACACACGGATTTGGTATTATGCTTATTATGTTCACGCATAAATTTTGATTTTGTATGAATGATGCCTACCTACCAATTTTTCATTTAATGAATCGATTTAAAATGTACGTAGTTGTCGTACCTACACTGTATACAAATATACCTTCAAAAGATCAGATGTAAAGAAAGGATTTTGTTATTGTCTCACGCTTTTTATTGTATAATATTAAATTGTTGGATAAAAGAAAATAAAAAATAAAAAAAAAAATAAAAAGACGAAAAATTATATGGAAATATATAAATAGATTTAAGTCTATTGAAAAATATTATGTAGTGAAAGAGGTGCATAAACATAAATGATTATTATTATTATTTACAGGCATGATAAATTACTCACATTGAATAATAAAAATGTTATTTTGTAATAATATTCTAGGGCCAATCAACGATTGAATGATCATATGCAAAAGAAAGTTTAATTTTGATAATATAAATACTGTGAATTTTTATGCGTTGAAAGTTAGAATTCAAACTACCAGACTAATAAAATACATTAAGGACAACGAACTTAAAAATATTTTTTCTTATTTTTTTTTCTTAATAAATTTTACGTTTTCTGGTTTCGCATGGAATTATAGATGCGGTATTTCAAGTTTATTGTTAAAAACTTCTAACTTATAACCAAATAAATGTTTTACTATTAAATAGAATAAAATTTACTTACCTGTTTTTATCATATAATATAACAATAAAATTGTGAAATATCAATACAATACAAGGTGCGATTATGACAATTTAAAAACTGCACAATGTATTAAAATAACATCAATACAAACTCAAATAAAACCTATTATTGATTTTCAAATAGTATTTGTATTTGCACACGCCAAACCATAAACATAAAACCGAACACAACGCATTGACATATTAATTCCCCAGAAGAAAAAAATAGAAATGAAAAATCTATTTAAACGGAACATTTTATTTAGTACGCACAGGTAAAATTTCAACTACTTTGTCCCATGTCGTCTAAAAATTAACCATAATCTCGCTATTGTTGCAAAAGATTTTGGCAAACACTATATTTTTTGTTATGTGTATATTTTGGTATAGTGTATGCCAATCAACATGTTGATTTTACCTTATATTCGCATCGTATTTTTCGTTTCTTTCAAATTTTTTATTTATGCAATCGCATTATATTGTGTGCTATTATATAGAATAAATTATTTTGATCTATTTTTCGATTCTTTAACAAAATAGATATAACAATAATATTATATATTATATTGTATTGATATTTATTTAAATAAAGGTATTTCTATTCAATTATTTCAGTTTAGTTTTGTGTTTGGTAAAATATACTACTTAATCAACACTTGTTCCCATTCTATTGTATATTATTGGTAAAATGAAATGATATATTGATCTATTTGAGATCATTATTATTGGTACCCTCGATTTGTACCTAACAACGTTGAAAATTTGCACAATATCTGGGTAGTATGTATTTCATTATTCGTAACCAAACTCCTATCAACGAAATTTGAATGTAATAAATAGAAAATCAAATAATAGATTTTAATATGTTGATTGAATAGATGGAATTAAACCTGTTGGAATTTCATTGTGTCTATATGTTGATGACGATGACGTGTTTTATATAAATATTATTTGAAACTCTATATTATTAAGTTTTCAATATATTTTTGTGTATTGATTGTTACCATAATAAATGAAACGTTAAATATGGTTAATTTTTCATCTTTTTTTTTGTATTTTATTGAAAATAAATGCACTATAGCAACGAGAATAAAACACACAATCGATTATCGTAACACTTTTAAGATTTCATTGAAATATTTCAAGTGGCGATTCAGAAAGAAAATCTGTAAAGTTCTTTTATGTCACATGTTTACTATAGACAGCTAAAGGTATAAAAAGATTAAAAATGAGATAACAATTTGTATCGCCTCGGCTAATTTCTGCAGCGGATGCTGTGCAATAAAAATATCAAATCAATATAAAAAAAAAAACACCATGAAATTTATCAGGAGATAGAAAATATTTTTTAAAGTGAAGTTTTCATAGTAGATTTACTTATCTCAAAACCATAGAGTAATTTACGTCAAAAAATATTGTATATTTCCTAATTTTAATTGAACATAAATCAAAATGGTAAAATAATCCATTGAAATGTCTTGATGAAATATTTACGGAAAAAATAAATAACATAATTTAAGAAAAATGAAAATTATTAGTGCACACAGAGTATTATGGTTTACCTCATTCTCTTTTATCTGGCTTACTTATTTGACGAATGCCAAACTCAAGCTATGGAAAAAAGACTGATGAAAACCATCTTATACATTATACTTAAAAAGCATTATTCTTATAAAAGATTTATTTATTTTTTTTTTCTTTATTTTTTGGGGGAGATTATAGGCATCTGACTTATTATTATTATTTCGTATTTTCTTATATTCCATCTCCTCTCTTTTTGTGGAACCGTATATTATAATAAGAATAATGTGAAGCCGGGAATAGAAAGGAAAACCACAACACAACAAAAACCGAAGTCATTTTCTAAAAGATTAATGACGCGTTTTTGTTCATCATTTGTTTGCTATTTCTTGTTGTTGTTCCTATTTGTTGATGTCATTTTCATATAATTCATTCATTTTCAATAGAAAAGTTAAGAATCAAAAGAAGAAGACGACATCATTAGGATTTTTTTTCAAAAGATTTATACTCTTCCTTTCGTCGTCCTTATTAGTTTTTTTTAATTTTTTTTTTTTTTTTGCTTTACTTTGGCTTACCAGGCTGCCTTTTTTGTTCAACAAAACTCACAAACGGAAAGAAATTTAGTCCAATTAAAATTAGTGAATATTCCACAAATTTTAATACATTCTTTCGTATTATGGAAAAATTGTCATCATCATATAAATCTATTTATTTTTTATTCTGAATTTTATATGATGTTCGGGATGTTCCCAATGTAGATATATTTACAGCATTTATAGATAGATATCTCTACTGTTGTATGGTAAAAGAGTTTCTTTATTATTTTGCAGGTGCGCATATATATATAAATATATATATACCAACCTACGTTTATTTTACTTTAAAATCCAAGCTGAACTCATCATCATAATATTAAAATTTATAAAATTTACAATAATAAAATATTATTATATTTTTCTTCCGAACATTGTTGAAACTTCGCTATATGAAAATTGCAAATATAATTTTTTAAAGGAATACGATTAAATAAGCAAATCTACCATCAATTTTACTTCAAATCGTAATCCTATGAAATATATAATTTAGGATTTCTATATCTGAATGATAAGAGAAAATTTCCATAACTTTTTCCTTGAAAAAAAAAAAAAAGAAAGAAGAAGAAGAAAAAAGTAAATTCAAATTTTTCATATTGAATACGAAATAAAAGAGGGATACAGCAACGATAACGAATACTATATATATACCGATGAAGAACTTACACACAAAAATTTTAACATCCAAAATACAACGTGAGAGGGTGTTGAATCAGGGAATCTTTTTTCACCATACATCCACCAACCCGACCCCATACCACAACTACCCTCTATTTTCAACTTAATAATAATATGAAAAATATAGAAAAGTGCGCCCGCCATATAACACGACATTGGGCGTACGGTGTATTTTTTTATTTTATTTTATATTTTTATCTTTTGTACGCCATGGAATCAGCCAGGGGAATGTAAATGGTGGTAAATGTATAAGTATAGCACATAGGTAAAATATACAAATACATCATATCATGAAAATGGCGTCATGATAGAGCCTTAGCTATATTCAAATCATATTGGAAAAATGTTCTAGTGCAGCTGTAGGCATTCGAACTTAAAAAAAAAAAAAAAAAAATAACGGTCATATCATAAGTTTTTTGGAGCTAATTTTATAGGATCAATATTATCTGAAAATACTATTCAAAATTGGAAAAAAAATAAAGTTCTTAATAGCCATATATTTAAAAATAATTTTATCACATTGTTAAATGGTTTCTTAAACAAATATTCCTGAGCAAAGCATCGTAAATAATGGGAAAATTATATGTTTTTGAATTTACAACTGTTGATAGAGTAAGTATATAGATAGTTAAATAGGTTATAGGATACATTTTTTTTTTTTTTTTTTAAACTTTATTTAGACTATATCTATAATTTATACAGAATACAAAAAACTAGATAAAACAGTAAAAGGATATTTTCCGAACTTTTTAGAATGTCTTGTAAAAGGTACGAAGATATTATTAGTTCATTGAGCAAATATATTACGCAAGTGAAACCGAGCGGAACAGATTTACTACAACGTGAATATGAAATTTTTTATAAACATAAAAAAGTTGTATCGCGTTGTTCATAAATAAAAAATTCGCAGATTAGCTTTTTGACTGTAAGACATTTTTTTAGGCTGCATTGCTTAGTTGTACATTTTCAGAATTTGGGAAAAATTAGAGCTATTGATACAATTTATTGATCTATTAATAGTTTTCCTAGGCATTCCTGAGGAATTTGCTAAAATAAACGTTCCTTCAGCTTATCCAAATATGTAGAAATGTCTAAAAAGCAGGATTGATTTTGCTACTACCTGAGGAAAAGAATGATATTAAATTTCTTTCTAATATCTGAGCTATTCTTTTCCTCAGAAATACCTGAAAACTGATCAAATATTTCCTTTGATATTTCGTACGGAACATCTTCAAACGTTCCCAACTCCGATTCATAAATTTGCTCTAATTGAAATCGGTCTCGCTGATATTTAGTATAAATTTTTTGAACTCAGAGTTACTCGTAGATCTAGATTGAATTAAAAAAGATTCTTGAACAGATGAAATATGAAATAAAATGACCAGACAAAATTTAGATTGATGGGATATCGGAAACAGTAGAAGACTAAGAATGTAAATATGGTATGGACATTCACAAATCGTCCACATTTTAAGCGAAAATCAGCAAGCTATAATTTCTTGGGGTATAATTTGATATTATTAGACCATATACTATATATTTTATCTATCTGATAGAATGCATCTAAACTTCCAAGAACAATAAACGATTTTATTACAAAATAAAAATAAATTAATAAAAACGGTTTTGTTAAAACTAAGTAATTTGTTTGTATGCTCTGCTGCATATATTACTTATCAGAAAAGAATATATTTATTGAAGTATATCTTAATGTGACTAAGAATCTTTCGTTTTATTCAAATTATAATATTATATTAATATTTGAATGTAAAAAGGCCTGTACCATGTCATGTGGTTCTTCTTTTCTTTTGTGTACACATTTTTTCTTATTTTTTGTTTGTATGTTGTTGAATGTCTTTGAAGCTGATGGTTTTCTTTCTTTTTGAATCAACTTTTATATTGTAATTCATAAAATGCTAAGCATTCAAATAGTGGGATGATGTTGTTGCAAGTAAACGTATTTATCCAATCTTATATCTTAATTTATATATCAAATGTAAAGCAAAATATATAAAATATGAAGATATTTGGTTTGTTTCGTATACTTCTTGTTTTTTTTTTTTTCTCCTTCGTATTATTAAAAATGCCTTCTTTGATCAAAATTACAATGGTAATATGTATTATGCTGATGCTGAGGGTAAAGTAAAACGTCAAACAGCATTATTACATCTCGCTTGAGAAAACACAAAAATGTTTTGAGAGTTTTTTTTTTCTTCTTTTTCTTTTAACAATTTTATGTTTCCTTACTTTTAATATATAAATACGAAGACGGAGTGACATTCAAAGATAAATATTATATTTTTCTGTATAATGATTAATATAATTCTGTATGTGCCTCTCTTTACATTTTAAAAGTATATTAAATAGAATTTTATTTGGTTCTGTATTGCGCTATTTTATGCGTTTCTTTTTTATAAATTCAGCCACTTCTTAGCCAGTGTTATTCACATCTTTGAACAGTATAAAGCGCAGCTCACTACTATGTATTTTTTATATAAGCATGCTTGCATGTTAACAAAAAATAATAATAATAAATATGACAATTTCAAGAATTTCATTAAAAACTTTTTTTTTCATTTTTTCATTTTTTTTTGGCAATTAATTAAATACCGCACGCTCTCGACATCGTCGTCCAACTTTTTTTCTGTACGTTGAAAAAAAAACGCAATATCTGGTTTTTCTACTTGTGATAGCTATATAGCGTTCATCACTTATATAATAATCCATGCATGGTTATTTTAATAATCTACTTGAAATAATTGCTTAATTTTTTTTATAATTATTTTGATATATTTTTAATGATTATTTTGGGTGCATTTATTTATTATGTTTTTGTAATTTAAAGAATGTTGTCAAGTTCCTCATTTATTAATGTAAATATATATAATAAACGAATTGCTGGAGAAACCACACATATGAACGAAAGCAATGAAACAGTTTTAAATAAAACATATTGTTCTATTTATAGTTAAGTTGCGTTCTGAAGATCATGATTATTTTAATTTTCTATTATTTAGAATTAACTAAATATCTCAAATATTGCTTCAAAAATATTATTAAAAAATATTTGTATATTTTATACTGTCCGATTCTCGTTACCTGCGATCTGTATAAAAATCGGTTATTATTATTTGATCGCTTCAAAAACAAAAGTATTCTCTTTACCAAATTA
This sequence comes from Catotricha subobsoleta, assembly GCA_011634745.2. Lineage (NCBI taxonomy): Eukaryota > Metazoa > Arthropoda > Insecta > Diptera > Cecidomyiidae > Catotricha > Catotricha subobsoleta. Next base: position 12,809 of record JAABKK020060682.1, read on the forward strand.
ATAGAATTTAATGTTTTTTTTAAATAGTAATTAGTTTCCCCGCTAGAACCTCTTTGTAAAAATGAAGAAAAAAAATATCATTTTGCCGATTTAAAATATGAATTATAGTAAATGGAAATTTTTTTTTTTAGGCGATCAATTTCCGTATTTTCAGGCGATCAATTTTTGGTTTTCGGACGATTTTCTTTGTTTTTTTCAGGCGATCATTTAAATGTGTGCCTATCAAAATTATTTCTAAACATTATAAATTAACATTAACACAGAGAGTTTGTAACAGAAAACGTACTATCAAAATTACAAGAGATAACAATTAGGACTCGGAATGAAATTTATTGGAAATATCGATACTTTGCTGTCGATAATCAGCTGATGCATCACGATATTGTCTTTTTTTTTTTTTAAACTACCGAATCGGCAGATATGTGAGACTATTAGAATCAAAAGAGGTCTATTCCATATCCATTTGCGTTGGCAGTCGATTTTGTTTCTAATTGTATTGGATATGCTACAAAATTGTTTGTCAACGCAAATGGAATAGACCTCTTTTGATCCTAATAGTCTCATGTGTAAAAAATATTGACATACATATATCGATATTTTGGTGATATATCACGATATTGATTTTTAGATAAATCGTTTGATCACGATACTATGATATATCATATGATATACTAAATTAGAAATTTTGCGAGTCCTAATCCCAATGCAACACATGCGATTTGAAAGCTAAAAAGTTTCGTATAAAGTGTAGATTCGTAGTTAATTTTATTTCGCAATAGAATAATGCATGTTGAGGGCATGTAATCGATTTCTGCCAATCATAATCCTTCGTTAATCATATTCTAGAAAATACAACATGCCGCGATTTATGAATCTACACTTTATAGTAAATTTTCGTAGTCAGAGCTCAATAGAATTAAAAACTTACAAACATTAAATTTATTAATTAATTGAAATTATAATTTGATTTTTCTTTTGGATTTACTTTATTATTATTATTATTTATTTTTTTTTGTTATGTTTTATTATGTTTATATAAATATTATATTAATTAATAAATAATTAATAATAATTAGTTAATTAATTATGTTAGTAAATATTTAAATTTAACTGCTTTAAATCTCTTAAATCTCTTACTCAATTCCGGGATTAGTTTTATATAAGGGCTCTTGGGTTTCAAAGTTTATGAAGATTGGTTTTATTTTAATAAAATATAATAATAGATTTGCTCTAAAGCTTTAATAAAACATATCTTTTTATGTATTTTCCTTAAAATCTTGGAATAAAGGAACGCAGCATAGTTTTCAATAAATTATTTAAATTGTAAATCTCATATATTTTAAATTGCCCATTTTTTTTTATCAGCTGATAAAATAAAATCAATAAATTTCATAAAATAAAATGAAATTAAACACATAATTAGATCCATATTAATTTCTTCATTTAATTTGTGTCCTGGATTAATAAAACCAATATCGGTAATTTACAGAGTGGAAATTCATTATGATTTTTTTACTGTAACGAGAATTTATGGTAGTTTCTTATGTTATTTATGACCGTAATTTCTCATATTCGTTAAAATAAGATATTTGTATATCATTAAATTAATACCAGTAAAAAAAAGGCTAGTAATTAGATTTATATTATGCGAAAGGATGGACATCGAGAAGAAGTTTTCTTGTACGGTTTCAGTTCGTCAGCAATGGAAATGTGTTCAATGTATTCTTCATTCCTGATAATTAAAATAGAATATCTCACGTAAAAATTTAAAAATTCAAACATTTCTAAACCATAAAGTTCAATAAAAAGCAAAAAAAAAAACATTAACTATTCAGGTATTTATGGTTTACTTATTTGTACATAGTTTTTTTTTTTACATAATATATTTCTCACGCTGTGTTAGACTATATAAAGGTATACTATATCCGACAAAAACCCCTTAACGGCGTAAAAGTGACACAAGTAGCTCGTCCAAAAAGAGTGATATAATTTTTGGTGACGCTGTGGGGCAAAATAGATTGAAAAGTAGAAAAAAAATTAAGGAAAAAAAATTTTCGTTGTTGCGCTGGTATACTTTTGTAATACATATCTGTTTTCTCTACACAACCGCAACCACGTAATTTTTTTTTCCATAATTTTTTTTTCTACTTTTTAATCTATTTTGCCACACAGCGTCACCAAAAATTATATCACTCTTTTTGGACGAGTTACTTGTGTCACTTTTACGCCGTTAAGGGGTTTTTGTCGGATATAGTATACCTTTATATAGTCTAACACAGCGTGAGAAATATATTATGTAAAAAAAAAAACTATGTACAAATAAGTAAACCATAAATACCTGAATAGTTAATGTTTTTTTTTTGTTTGCTTTTTATTGAACTTTTACGCCGTTAAGGGGTTTTTGTCGGATATCACTTATTTTGGAAGTCAAGTCTTATCTGAGGTCCTCTACCTACCCTCAAAATTTGCCACAATTTGTTGGAGCCGTTTTCGAGATCCCCTATCTCGCTAATGTTAAATTTTAACAAATTTTGTTATATATGGTAACAGACGACAAACGACAAACGACAAACGGACAAATGCATTATAAATGGGTGACTGGATCTCAGGACTGGGAGCACCTAGAGACTTGAAATAAAATGGGGTTTCTTCGTCTCGAAAAATTAAATAAAGTCTTTTTTATCCCGATCGGATCGGATGACGCATGCGGCCGTAAAGTGACGTAGTAAAACGCATTTATGAATGGAAAAATGTTTTCTGTATATATAGGCGACGCATATACATTATAATTTTGCTTGAAAATTATAATGTTACTTGCGTCACTAGGTCAACTACCGTTGCCCAGTGATAGAATAAATTTCATAGATATACGTACAGTGGCGTAGCTAGGATGATGCGAAGACTGCCTACTGGCTCGAGGGTACCGGCAAATCGTATTATCGAAAACTTGAAAAAGATACTATTTGCACCCAAAAATATATTTTTCAAAAATAAACCGACCACAGCGGGCTAAGCCCGAATCGCCCATATAGCCCATATAGTACACCACTGACTGCGACCTGTCCAAGATATACGGTATTTTTTCTACCGTCAATTTTTTTTTTGCTCACTAACATTTTTTTTTGCTTGCTAAAAAAATAATTATAAGGTGCAATTTGCAAAACTACGCCACTTTTAGCTACACTACCGAACCAATTCATTCTCATAATTTGATATCTATTTTTAATAAATAAAAAAAAGTAAAACAAAAGTCAACCAAATATTTTGATTATAATAATCAATACTAAAATTAAGCACATATAAAATATTCATTTTTTCTTCATTTTTTTTTTAAACCATAAGCACTTTATTATTCCGAAAACACAATCTCTAATAGGTTCAATGAAAGTAAATGATGCTTAAAATCGGATACATTACCAACCAATTTAAAACAATACAGGCAATTAAACATATAAACTCCTGTGCACAATTATTCCTTGCGCCCATGTAATGACAATGACAACGGATTATAAAAAAAAAGAAGAAAACAAATAAAAAAAATCTCCCTATTTTCTTACATATTTTAAAAACCGTAATCGCTTTTGTTAATTTGAATGTCGTTGTTAACATAAAATTAAGCAAGAGAAATAAAGTAACTTAAAACTCTCGCGTTTCAAAGTTGGAATATATATCATCGAGATTACATAAGACAAAATCGTCTGTCGTATATATAATTATATACATACCAACGAAAGACACAATAATCCATGGAATTAATTAGGGATTAGTATGATGAGAGAAATTTTTGTTTGAAAAATAAATGAGACAGATTCTTAATGCTATGGGAAATTTATTACATTTTATTATAAGAACCTTTAAAAAAAAAAAAAATTGAATTATTAATGTTCGTTATTTGTATATAACAATGTACGGTACGGTATATACAAGGTCCTGACAGTAAAAAAAAAATTGTCTATATTAATGTAGATTCAAATAAGTAATAAGCTCGATAGAAATGATTATATATATTTATAATCAAATCGACTTGATAAGCGGCCATGATAACTATAGTAACGTTAAATTATTTCAATTTAAAAGTCAACATCCTTTGCAAAAAAATATATATATCGTTATAACGATATTTATCCTATTAGGAGATGCTGTATCTGTCTGTTACCTCTTTATATTTTTCAGTTAAAACAAAAATTGAGTTATTGAACTATTTTATAGTTCATTTTGATATTTAAAATGTAAATTTTGAATATAAAATGATTTGTTTTTTGTCAAAATGTAGACGTTTAACTTGTATAAAAATCATAAAATTAAGCCGAAAATGAGATAGATTGTAGCGATAGAATAAAGAATTGGCAGCAACATTTTTCTTATTTAAAAATAAACTGTTTCAATGTAGTTATGCTTCAAACAAAACTATATCTAAATTCAATTCAATTCTATATCTCTTAATATGTTATGTCTGTTATTTTATATACAAAATACATTAATATGGCATAAGTACCTACTTCAAAAAATAAAATAAATAAATAGAAGAAAATAATAGCATCATATTGATATAAAAAGAAAGAAAAAAATTATATAAGGGTGGATAGCCCGATAGAAATGGTAGGTGAAAGAGGTGGATAAATTCGTATTCGTTGTATATTTGAAATGGATTTACTTTGATATAACCTACAAAATACGAACAAAAAGAAAAAAAAAAAAGTACTCCCCTATACCCCACTTTTATGTTAAGCATTTACGATTTACTACATGTAGATATATTTACTATAATATTCTATCACATTGAGTATAAAACGTGAGTATAAAGTATAGAGGTGTCCTTTATACATATAAATATATAACATTTTGGGGGTAGCAGCCAGTGAACACAGAGGTAGGTAATATCGATTCGACGTTTATTTAAATCTCGTTTTTAACTTTCTTTGCTTTTGTGTGTTTTTTTTTTTTTTTTAGTAAAATATATTATGCATTCTTACATAAAATGGAGTTTTGTGTGTACATTTCATATATCTTTTTGCGATGAGCTGTCGCAGTTATATTATATATAAATATATATATTAGAATCATATAAGCAATAGATATTATATAGATCTAGATTATAGATAATATAGAATGTTCAGAAAAGATATGTAAATAAATTTAAAGCTTCGATATATAGATGTTATAGATATATTTCTATCAGTTTATGTATATTGCAGTATATGTATGTGTACAAATATATATTATTATTATTATTATTATTATTTTTTTCAGGATAACACAAATGAATAGGAAATTGGATGTCGCTTTTTTTTTTAATATTATGCTTTCTTTCTTTACTGTTAAATCAAAATGTGTATTATATATATTTTGCACAGCAAGTTTCGAGAATTTCTTTTTTTTTCCTTCTTCTGAATACGAATATATATTTATTTCCTGTTCATTTATTTCACTTTATAAATATAATATATATTATACATAGACATATACAATATAAATTTATAATATGTTTGGTTTAGCAAGTTGAATATCTTGAATTGGCTTCTTTCATTTCGTTTTTATTTAACATGAAAATAGTAAACAAAACATCTTTAAGCTAAAGCATGTGCCAGAATATGTAATTGGCATAATATGTTTTATAATATATATATTAAATAAAATACGAATAAGTTAGGTTTAGCTTAAGTTGCCTTCATTCACTTTCGCTTTTACTTTTCTATTTCTTTTCTTTTTTTTTATGATCTTACCCTAACCTTTTTATTAGGATAATTAAATTACAAAACAGGAAGTGAAGAACTAAGCAAATTAAATATGATACCAAAAAGACATTTCGAAGATTATCTATAAATACATTTCGTTACACAAATAATTTACTATAATTTTATAATTATAGGATCATATCAACATGTCATAATAGCACAAAAAATATATTTATAGGTAAAATGATCTCGATCTATTAAACATGGTTTATATATCGCATAATAATCTAATATCAAATAACAGTGCTATTTTAAGACATCATTATATTTATCATTTCAATACGTGAATTTGATAATTATGGTCTAATTTTGGAAATTACAATTCTTAGTTGAAAAATTTGTTTGTTCAAAATGATAAAAAAAAATAGAAAAAAGAAAATAAACCAGGTAGTTAAAATTCAAAAAAAAAATTATAATAGACGTATTTTAAATAATATGAAATATTTTGATGGTTAAACCGATGATAGCCAAAACAAATGCGGGTCAACAGACAAAATTTACAATTATATTGAAATCTTTAATTATCTTATACAATCAATTTTAGGTAAATGGATGAGGACATCTAATGCTCTTCTAGTGATCAAAATTTACCCAATCATTTATAATAAAACATCTAATTAATTTACGATTTTCTATAATATGTATTTTCAAAGTTATTTTTTTGCTCTTTTCTCATTTGTAAATACTTAAATCTATTACACCTCTACATATTTATATATTCATATACATAATAATAGTACGGTGTTGAAATTTTATTGGTGTTTGATCTATTTGTTGAGCATATTGCAAATATACATAAATAAATAAATTAATTATATAAAATTAAATAATTTATACTGAAAAATAATTAATGGCTTAGAAACACTCACTTATTTGATTTAGAATAAATCGACAATTAAATTAAAATGATTAATATCTGTTTATTGTGTCTCTATAGCTAACTCGGACGATTATTCATATGAATCTGAATATAGTCTGAAGATGTATGTTTTGAATGAGGTGACTAGTTTTATCGGATAAAGTTTGACGAATGGAACAGAAGTTGAAGCCGACGAAATTACAAAATTCTTTTTTTTAAATTTGTTACTGGAATATTAATTTTAGATAGTTTTGATGTATGAGAGATGTGTGGGCTTCTAAAAAAATCTACATTTTTGCTCAACCCACCAAAAAAGTCCCTCTCATAAATAGTCGGCTGAGCGATTTCAGTAGAATTGCGACTTTGATATTGATTTTAGAGGAAAAAGTTAAATTCCCGTTGAGCCAACAAACATTTTTCTCCTGTACTGCTTTTCTCTCAGATGATTCTGGTGACAGCTATTCACTGTCAAACTCTAAACTTCAAATATCGGCTGAGTTTCGACTGGGGGCGAATAACTCTCTCCAGAATCATCGGAGGAAAAAACGTATAACAGCAAAAATGTAGATTTTTTAGAAACCCACAAATCTCTCATACATCAAGACTATTTAAAATTAATATTTCAGCCGCAAATTTAAAAAAAAACGAATTTCGTAATTTCGTCGGCTTCAACCTCTGGAATGGAATATACATAATTGTAATTGTTATTAAACTATAGTGTGTTAAATTAAATCAAATAGCGGTGGAGCATGAAAAGAATAAAGCTCACCAATTTGGTCAACAATTTTTTTTTCCCGAACCCAATCCATATATCATTTATGTAAAGAAATAAAATAATATATAAACTTATTTTTAACGATTCGCAAATTGTTTAAAGTTTTTAAAAACAATTGATCAAAGAATTCATTTTAATTTAGTTATTTTTGGATTAAATACAAAAAAAAGATAGCATAAAATAAACTACCAATGAATTTAATTTGGAAATTAAAAATAATTATTTTCAATATTAAATTATTCATAAGAAAAAAAATTAAAATAACTGAATGTTAATAAAATAATGCACAGAAAATCATGAATATATAGGAAGGAAGGTACCGCTCTATTCGAAGACTATTAAATGGTTTACATAGAGGTAAAATATAATATAAAATACTCTGGCCTATTATCTACTTTACCATTACAGATGTGGTAGATAATTTAATGTAAATTATATTTTTATGTTTGTTTCTTAACAAAAATTTATTTTATAAATAATTGACTTTGATATTGTTATTAAGTATAATTTATAATATTATGTGGATTTGGTTCGTTGCGTTTATATATAAAAAAAAAGAAGAAAAAAAGTTCTGCTTCTCTATTTTATTGTAAAATGAATGGTGTGTACCTATATTATATATAGGTGGTAAAATAAAGTATAAACAACAGTATTAGGTATACCTTTTATTATGCACCTCCTGATGACTGAATGTTAATTTTACATACGATTAATTATGCAAAAAGATGTTCTGTTTTTTGTTTATTATTTTTCATTTTTTTTTTTGTTGCAATTTTATTTTATCTACCGAGAATTAATGCAAAAAAAAAGAAAAAAGAAGAAGTAGAAAATGACTACCATAAACGGAAATCATTCATATTTATGTTGATGGAATATGTAGCTTTGTCATAGATCTGGCACCGATAAATAATAATATGGATATGATGTTCAGCGCCATTTTTACACATGAAAAAATGGCGGTGAATATGTTGAAAGAAAATTTTTGTTTATGCTTCACTGTATTAAACTAATAAACTTCATTTAAGTCAGTAAAACAAAATTATAACAATTTTCTATCCATTTATAGTATTTTATATGCTAGATATACTATATCCAACAAAAAAAAAAAACAAAACAAAACAAAACAAAAAACTAAATAAATCCATTGCTCTGGATTATTTTATGCGAAAAAAAAAAATTTACAACTAAATATAAAATTAAATACCAAACCAGCAAGCAAATAACATTAAAATTTGCAAAAGAAGAAAAATATAAATATAAAAAGAGAGAAAACTTTTTCTTTTGCTCACATAAGAAGATACACAAAACCGGCAACAACATCGACGGTGACATATTCAAGTTGAAGCGATGCGCTAATTTATGCAAATTATAACTAAGTATAAGTCAGCTTCAAAGAAGTCTTTAGGGGTTGTGTTAAATGTTTTGACGCGGCAACTTGGGTGCAAATTAAATGCTCATTCAAGCAAAGAAGAAGTTGGAAAATATATTTCTAGCAAAATTTATTTTCAAATATTCAAGCGAGAACGATGATAATGATAACTCTAAGTACATCAATAATTCAGAAATTTTATATTTTTATTTTCATAAATTTACTTTTTCTTCTAAGAAAAAAATAGAAAATAAAAAAAAGTTAAATTGAAAAAAAATTCTTATTCGTTCCGTTCCACTTGCAAATTTTCTATATGTATTAAATTGTAATATTTATTGACTACCTTTCTATACACAGTCATATGCACGTACATTTACTGATTTCTGAGTAAATCAAATTTTTCAATCAATTTTATTATGTCTCTTCTATTATTATTAAATTATTTTGTCAGATTCAAGGTACATATTTTCCTTAATTTTCTGTATTGAAATTGACTGTCTAGTACAGCATCGAAATTCAAAATAGCTAATGATTTTTGTTCGTGTAGTTCTGTTTCTCCCCCCGACTCCAACAGAATGAAAATTATGTATTTATGTAGTTATATAAAACGAATATCTATATATATAATGTTTTATATCTTAAACAAATTTAACAAATTAATAAAAAAAAAAAAAAAAATGAAAAATTATTAGGAAATACTTATTCAATTGTTGATTTTTTAATTTTCTATTAAAAATTCAGGAAATTTTCTAATTCTCAAATTTGACCTGCAATATTTTAATCAAATGTTATTAGAAATTATAGGAACTGATGATTAGCAACGCCAACGGCTGTTAAACCTCCATGAATTTATTAAGCGGGTATTGAATGTAATACGCTTATAATTTGAGTTTTTAAAACATACATGATAAAGTATACATTTCTTGCCTATAATTCTAGAACTTTAAAGTTTAGCGCCACTTTCCAGTTTATTTAGAATATGTAGAATATTTCCTGTTATGAAAAGCAAATTATATTATTTCTCTAATTATATATGTCCATTGTCCATAGAGGCATGTCTACGGGTATTGGAAGGCTTTGCATTTTGAACACGTAATACCTTACCTAGATTTTTGGTCAAAATTGTATCTTGTTTGTCTATTAAAATCAAAATACACATATCTTATTTCTTCCTTTAACGCTTGCGATACTTAGCGAAAGTTCAAGGATACTCCCATTTTTTTTTCTTCTGAGCTATGAATTTGATTTCTTAAGTGAAACACAAAGTGGTTTTACAGAACACGACAGACCAGAGTTAAGAAAATCAAAAGAAAAGAAACACGAGCGTCCTTGAATTATATCGAAGAAAGACAATGAAAGTTTTGGGGGTATAGGTGGAAGCGTTTGGAAAAAAGGGTTGTGCAAAAGCACTTTGTTTAACACACACACATGATGAAAGTACTTCTGAAGATTTTGCAACCAGACTACAAACAGTAAATACTAAAACGGTAGTTATTATAAATGTGAGAAGTTCATATGATTCGAAATCAGTTGAATTTCGCTTTTACGAATTATATGGGTCAACTTATACGTCTGCAAGAAAGCAAAAAATCTAAAGTCGATGTATCCGATTCAAAAAAATAAATCTATCCTATGAACAATTTCTTGGGAACCTGGAGTCGAAATTTAAAAAAAAAACACCAATTGTCCCAGAAGGTAATTTTAATTTTATACAAATTCGGACCTTATGTTAAATACATATATTGACAATTAAGTATACATTTTAATAGGTTTGTACATTTTTTAAATCAATTGTGATCCTCCCTGAAATTTAAAGAAAAATATTACCCTATGTCGATTTTGGCGAATAGTATCTTTCAGAGGTCTGCATGGTAATACCAAGTCTCGAAAAAAATTTAAGTTAAAAATTTTACCAAAAAAAAAAACCGGTACTAAAATATACCAATTTTATTTTTCGGTATAAAATAGTACCAAAAATTTGGCAAGAAAATACGTTCGGTACTTTTCTTCCTTTTTAATTTCCTCTAATTAGCACTCGTTTAACGAAAGTTTTTTAAGTTTCTGAGAGTTACCCTACCTCGATTCTGAAGAAAATAGAGTACCTTTTATAAGTTTGAAAAAAATTACCCTACCTCGATTTCCAAAATATGATTTGCATACAGCGCGGTTTTTCACTTTTACAAAATCAGATTTCCTACGAAGTTTGTGCGACGAAAAAAAAATTGTTTTCATTTCCTACGAAATGCGTGTGACGAAAAAAAAAGGCTTCATGTTTTTTTTTACCCTATGTAACTTTTGTGTATTTTCGAAAAATACTTATGAAAAACCAGATTTTTTCTTAACAAATTTTCCCTTCACTTTTTTAGTGGTCGGATAGTGGTAGGCAATATACCAAAAGACCAAAAATTTGGTTTTCGTTAAAATATTACATATGGTATAGTTTTGAAATATTACGTTTTTGGATCGTAGAATCCCAATGTGTCAAGAATTTTTCTTACTAAGCGGATCGAAACCAAAATATATATTTTCACAAGCAAAAAATGGTAGGTCAATGACCTTTTCGACCACAATATCCTGAGAAAAAGAGGTTTGAACAAAAAACAAAATGTTTTGTTAGACGCAAAATATTTTTCTCTTCTAAATACATATATTTTGATTTTAATCTATTTTGTTTTTCGGTCATGTGACCCAATTAAGTAAAAAAACTTGCAAAAAAATATTATTTTTTGAGTTTTCTCACGATTAAGTGGACGATCGCAAGCTTAACTTATTGACTTATGTATATTAGGGTGGTCCAAATTTTTTTGAAACTGTTTAGAAACCCTTTTGAAACCGTTTCTGAAACGGTTTCTGAAACGGTTTCTGAAACGGTTTCAAAAAGGTTTCGAAACGGTTTCAAAAAATTTTGGACCACCCTAATCTATATATATTATATAAGCACAAAATTATGTGTGTATTAATAGGTCAGCGACCAATATACTTAACAAAACCATTGGCAGCTTTTTATTAATATACATAAAATTTAAAATTTATGTAAGTATTAGACGTGACATTTTACATGTTTTCATTTATAATTTTTGAATTAGAATAACGCTAAGGGTGGTAGTTTTAAACACGGATAATAAAAATCTACGGATTTCTGATATCTGAGTTTTTCTGTTTTTTTTTTTTTATTCAATTGATTCAAACCATTAATATTAATACGTCTAATTAAAAATGAATACAAGTTTTGCCACAATAATCGTAAAAATCAGTGGTTGAATTTTAGAAAATCCGTGAATATTCAATTATTCGTGTTTAAAAACCTAAATAGCACTAAATTAAAATTCGATTGAAAAGAAAACTGAAAAATGTTTATTAACTGTGGAAACTGTGTGATTGCTTGTGAAACCTACAAATTGTTGGGAAATGAAAATGATTTTTAATTATTTTTGAAAACAAGCTGCCAATCCATTGGCACAAGTTTCATTTATTTTATTTATTTTTTTCAAAAATTTGTTAAAGTAAAAGAAATTTTTTCTTTCACAACGTCCATACCTCATCTCTCCATATCCCTTTTACAGCCCTGCGCATCCCATCAAATATCTCTTTACATCACTCAGAAATTTTTGTATACGACACCAACAAACATTTGTGTGTAGCCAAAAATGTTCATTATTCTTACATTCAATTAATTGCATTAACGTGTAAATAGTGTTTGCAAAGGTAACGGCACCGGTGCGTGTGGACTTTACATACAAATATTTATCGACAATATTATATTGTTGCAATGCATTTTGTAGAATGATTTTATGCAGAAAGTGACTGACAAAATAGTCAGTATATAATATCGTGTTAAAATTACGCCATACAATAAATAAAAATTTAAATCATCGAATTATTAAATAATGGATAGCCTATAATTAGATAGTGGTGTACATAATTTAATCAAATTGACATAAATATAAATATCGAAATTTAATCGACTATAAATTATACCTATTCTAGTGGTTATAATATTTCCAATTCATACATTAAATTTATGACATATTTATAAATTAAACCAAATACATATATAAATATATAATCCTACACAACTAATAGTAATAGAATTTCATCTAAGATATGAAATAGACCTAGCACAAAGTACCTATAATGGATAATACAGACGCCCTAACATATATTAAACATAATTTTTTTCTTTCTTTTTATATTATATATTTTATAACATTCATAATGGTATATCGTCACTATATATATATTTTTGCTCAGCGGTAACGTTCCATGTTATTAAAGAATCCATTTCTTGCTGTCACAACACGTAAGTATCCTCACCCCTCGCCCACAAGAAAGAAAAAAAAATCATATAATGTAATATAAATATCTATTCTATGCATTATAATATTATTTTTTTTTTTTTTATTATGCGGCTTATGAAAAAAGATCCCTGTGTACATACACACACACCTCACTCGTATATATATTTTTCTTCTTTTTTTTTTTTAAATATAAATATATGATAATGGAAAATCTTCTACCCTCAATTTATTTTCCACTTTCATTTTTTTATGTGAACCAAGAGTGTGTTTTGTGTTTTTCCTTCATTTTCTTAACGAGGGGTTGATGCACACATTGCTGGCTCTGAATGTTGTGCGTACGTAGTATATACACATTAGAGTGGGTGAGTTCTTTTTTCATTTTATTTTTTCTATATTTTTTTTTTTTTTCGTTTACGTTCTGTGTGGGGTCGTACGTTACGAGTATAAATGGCTGATGGCAGCAGCAGGATGTAAAAAATTGTTTGAATGATATAATGGAAAGTCAGATAAAGAGATATAATATCGATTGAATGTGTATAGATACAGCCCATATACAACAAATAGATATGTATTTAGTTAGATGAATAAGAGGCGGTGGATCCATAACGGATATACCACCAAATTTGAAATCAAACAGCTAAAAGGGATGGATTAAAAGACAAAATTTAATATAAAATGGAAAAGTATGTACGTTTTTTTGTGAGCCGTTAATATATATAGATTAAAGACATATGTGTCGCAAAAGGAGAATACAAATATTTTATGTTAATTTAATTTAATCTAATTTTCCATTTTATTTGTTATGAAATAAACTGACTAAATACCCGGTTTACTTTGGGATCGAAGTGCTCATCCACTAGAATAATATCAATAAAATTGAAATAGTTGCAACTGAAACAGTAGTTTTTTTAAATAAATTTTATTATTGATAGCGAATTATAGGAGTACGCATAATAAATTCGTTCGATCGCATCTAATCTAATTATATTTCATTTAAATTATCTCAGCAATAAATAATCTGTGCTGTTTTTAGTGTCATTGCTTTTTCTCATATCTCTATACCTCTTCTCAAAATTGTTTTACACTCAAAAAAAAAAAAAATAATTAAGAAAAAAAATTATGAAAAAATATTTTCAACATTTCAACAAAAAAAAAAACTTTTCAAATGGATATTAGCTTATAATGCTTATAATTAGAGCTGGTAACAAAAACCAGATTTTCGTTATCCGGATTTTGAAAGTCCGGATAACCGGATAATATCAAAAAAATAATCCGGTTGGACAGTTTTCCGGTTTAACGGATCTTTAAAATTATACGGATTTCGAAGGTTTTCGGATATTGACGGTTTCACGGATTATAACGTTTTTACTGATAATACAAAACAAATACAAAATATTTTTTTTATTAATCATTTTTAGTTTGTACTGGAGGATAAAAAAGACAGGGCAGGGGTACATGTAAATGATACAAATACGAGTAAATAATTATATTTAAATCCTAAAACTATACTTTTCGGATATCTACGGTCTTACGGATATAGACGGTTTTGCACGTTTTTTCCCCGTATTTTCACATTTACGGATATCGGTTTCCCGGATATTTTGAATACGGATATCCGGTTTTCAATTTTGACGGATAATAACAGCTCTTTTTATAATATGAATAGTATGCAGCAAAATCGAGGTAAATATCTAATTACGATTATTGATAGAAAGAAGACAAATATTTTTCACTAAATGATATTCCGCTTTCAAAAGTCAGTAAATAAACTGAATCAATTTGGCACCGTTTAATTGCTAACATTCAAATAAATTATCTAATGCTATATGCAGAGTGCAGAGAAAACCAGATCTTTATTTTATACGCTTTTAATAATTCGAAGATCTCAACTTAAACTATAAATTAATGTTGCTGTTTCACATAATCCAAAAATCGTATGAAATCGTTGGCTCCACGTGAAAATTTCTCTTATTGCAAAATCCAAAAAATAAAGAGCTCTTAATAACAAAAAAAATCTGGAAATTAATCTAATCCAATTTTCATAAAAAAATGTTCTTATTAAAATTATTTAAAAATATATCTCTTATTAGGATTTACACTGCAAGAAAAAGCTCTTATCAATATTTCCGAGAAAATTAATATATATATATTAAAATACAGTTTTTATTCTTATGGAAATTTTTATAAGAGGTTTTCTTTAAATTTGAAAAGAGCTTCTTTTTATATGTTGAGATAAGATTTTTATGTGTGGAAATTTTGATAAGAGCGAATTGTTTCTGGATTTTACAATAAGAGGTATTTTCTCGTGGAGACAGCGGAATACAGACCCTGATGAGATACTACATATTGAAAAGAAGATTGGGACGAAATAAGACGTGATATTTTTATAATTAATCATAAATATAAATGTAAACTGATAAGGTTTTAAATCAAGAATTGATTATGATCAGACGCATTTCTTTTTTTAAGAAACTTTGATTTAATAAACGCAAAAATGTGTCGTTTTCTTAAGGATTTCATGCAAATATCTAAAAATGGCAGTTTGTATGGTAAAAAAAGGATAGTTTCTATTAAATGCAAAATATCATTTTCTACCATAACTGCGTTCTTTGACGAAGGTGTTTGAAAACTTAATTTCAACAAAATTAATTAATGCAATTAAATACATAGAATTGTTTATATTTTCTACTAGAATATTTTGAATACTTTGAACAGTGGGTGTTAGAAAAAGTGAAATATCTGATTACCGACCGAACATAAGATTAACGATAAACAATAATCGAACAAATATATTTAGAAAAAGAGCATTGTGTTATTATACATATACAATATACATGGTATCGCATTATATGAAGTGATTTTCATTATTTGAAACAAGAAGAACAATTCCAGTTCTTTGTTCTATTTAAAAATCTTCAACTGAACAAAAATATTTTTAATATATGGGAACGTTTGAAAGGATATGCAATACAATAATTTTGTGCTGTTTTACCCACTCATTCGGGGGTGTAAATGGGGGGATAGAACAGCTCAAATTAAAGTACGACTGATATATACAGAAATATTACATATATAACAAAATTCGAGAAAATCCTCTTAATGCAAAACGTCTGTATGTGAATATTCCCTAACTGTAATTTAAATCTTAAAATAATAAGCACTTAAACTAATTCGAGGAATCCATGAAAACATTTTCAAGTTTATCTAGGAATGAGTAGTAGATTTAACTTAATATATGCGATCACATATTCATTTTCTTTGTGCAAAATTTATTCAAATTGAATAATTGAAACACTTTTCTATTTTTTTTTAAATTTTTTTTTAGAGTGTTATTGAAAAGATAGAACGTATAATTTTCATATGAATGAAAAATGTATCTATATTGGTTAATAAAATTTCTAAATATGTTCCATCTACCTTTACAGTTCAAACATAATGGCTTAAAATATTATTGAATAACGTCTAGACAGAACTGATTGCTCAAAAATCAAAATATACAATAAACGAACCTGTACCAATCAACATACATATAAACTTATATTGTTGACCAAATCAGGATATCATAATACAATATAATTTTCGAATAATTCATTTAAATCATACCCGTATACCGAATAAGCCATATATTCGACCGGAAACCAGAAATTTACACCAAACGTGGTTTACCCAAACCATAAATATTTAAAGTTTGGATTTACTATACTATGCCCCGGCTATATCGACATATTTATATATTATTTTAATATTTTTATTTTTATTTTTTTTACATATACTTCATATATTGTATTTTTACGTGATATAAAAATGGGAAATATTATGAAGATAGACGTGAACACTTCGAACGGTCAGTTGTTCTATACAGAAAATATACATATAAACCACATATTGGTTTTTATATATATTCATCATAGGTTACAATATTATAATAAAAAAAATCATCTTTCCATGGGAGTTATTGATGTGTAAAAGCATATCAATTGCGCTCGTTACATCATTACATTTATTTTGTATAATGTTATTTCTTTTCCATATTCCTATCTAAAAAAAAAGCAGAAAAAATTAAAAAATTAAAAAAATTAAAAAGAAAACCAAATCATTTATTCATTGGGCGTGGCTATGAAGGATATAAAGGGAATATATCTGCATATGTGTTATCCCTATATCAATATGAATACAAAATGTATGTGTATGAAAAAAATATAGACGTACGTTACCTTTGTAAGCATTGTTATGTTCACACAAAAAAAAAACAAACAAACTTCTAACGGCATGCTCTAAGCATAAAGGAAGTTTTTTTTGTTGATGATTTTTTAACGGCTGCCGTTGTTTTGCAGTGACATCTGTGAATGAGTTTCGAAATCCTGCCAGTAGATTATAAATCACATTACTCATATTCTTATAAGAATCAGAGTCACATTCTCTATTCATAACATACTTACAAGCAATGTTGTAACTTGTAAACTATATATCTAATTAAAGACATTAATTAAAATAAATACAAAGCTTATATTTTATATATCCATTGAAATTGGTATTTAGCAAAACAAACTTACGATAAAATAAGTAAAAGTTATTTATTTTAAAATGAATAAGTACTAAAAACTAATATTATATTTTAGTAATACAAATGCACACACACACTGCATATATATATAATTACGCAGTTTACCGCATTTTAAAACCAATTTATTTTACGATATTTTAATAAGCATAATTTCCTAAAGTACAATGTCCATAATCATTTAATATGGGTTGGTTTTTAATAGATATATCTATATAGATATAATAATTACATTCGCTGTTTTGTTTTGTTTTGTTTATAATGCTATACACATTACACATATATAAATATATTGAAGGGTATAATAATCATATTCAGCAATATAATTATCAACAAGCTGCGTTCCCGTTCTATAAAACATTTTTTTTAATATAATAATAAATGTATAATTAAAATTAAAAAGAAAAGTATATTTATATATAAATAAAATAAAATAAAACACGTAATAATTAGTTAAATTTATGGTGTATTGATTGGTTATCATATATTCTGTATGACTTTGTGCAACAAATAATTTTTTCTCAAATTACGATTATTGCAAAAAAATTAAGCTACAAAAGAAATATATTGATAATTATATGCGATAAACGTAAGTAGAGGTAGGTCGCATTACGAATATTATACCAATAACCAAGAAAAAAAACAGTAATGTTTTATTAACATTGCGGTTCATAATTAAATTATCTTTTTCTTTTTAAATTAAAAGAAAATATATATTAATTTGTAAATTCAGCGCCAGCCATTCTATGAATTTAAAAAAATTAAAAAAAAAAAATGAAAGATAGTAGAGGCACAAATATTTATGTATTTTTATTGAAAACCAGTGGACGGGTGTTTCAATTCAAAATTTAAATGTTTATTAAATCAATTTTTTTTGTTCTCGATGGATATTTATTACTTTTATTTTAAGTGTGTTATTATTAATATTTATTGATCATATGATCATTAAAAGTACCAAGTACTGTGCAAGGTGTTACTAGAATTTAATGAGATAATTTGTCTTGTGCGAGCATATTCAATAAAAAAAATATATATATTTGTGTCATAATTGAGTGAATAAGTCTGATGAGTTTTTACCTCCGTTAATCCGTAAACGACCAAAACAAAACCATTTAAATAAATTTTTTAGCAGGTTTTTTACTTTATTTATTTGTTACCAAAGAACGATTATATTTTTTTTAGATTTATACTTTGTATAATAAATAACCTTCATTCATCTTTCAGCAAGAACTTTTGACCAACTGTTTAAATGGAAATAATTAAAAAAAAATAATAATAATAATATTATTATTGAATAATGAAGATGGCAGGCATTCAAAGAACATAAAAAATAATAATAAAATCTTTTATTAAAATTTCAAATACAATTATGCAAAGTCGGTCTAATGGTTAATATCATAGCAAAAAAAAGAAAACCATGCAATAGAAATAGAATGTTTTTAAAATAAAAAATATTATTCGTTTAATTAATTAGCCTCCAGCGGACATCAGATAATTTCTCCCATGAGTGTTGTTTTTATTTCGCATTTTTTTGTACTTGAATTATTCTCTTGTCGTATTTCAGTTCTGTGTACCATTACAAATATATATGTATTAATAAGTAAAGCTACATGAATACAATTAACATCGACTCGGGACCGTACTTTTTTTCTTCTTCTTCTTTTTTATACTATATCGCGTTAAATTTGATATTCAAAAGATAGTAATCAACCATTTATTATTTGACTTATCTTAATCAAATAAATCTATTGCAATTGACATTTTTAAAAAAAAAATAAAAAATACTAGTTGCAGGCTACATAGTACTGCGAAAATTCAGAATATTTCAAATTTAAATGTTTGATACAGAATATTAAGACAGATCCATTAACGACCATGCATAATTATTATTATTCTGAGTGGACGCGATGATGATGAACAGGTTATGTAGAAAGATTAAATAAGTCTTCTTATTTTAAACGTTTGAAATCAGAGTTGACAGATTACTCTTGTTAATATTATGCATTTATATTTTTTCTAGAAAATAAAAAAAATAAAAAATGTTTGAAGTGCAACACTTATATAGGTATAAGTTTAAGTAGACGAAGAGTCACCAAACATATCGTCCGCAATAAATTGCAACGAAAATCAACAGGTCTTGTACTACTCGATATCGAAA
>JAABKK020060693.1:0-32542 GCA_011634745.2 Catotricha subobsoleta
AAATGGTGAATCTAATGAATTTAATTTTTTTGAGGTTGCATGACCGTTTTGAGAAATGGTGAGTACGCTATTGTCTCCACTATCTTTTATATAGAGACTATAGTCCGACCACTAATCAAACGTAAAACAAAAAAAAGGAAAACATCAAGCAATAAAACGTCTACTATTTAATGTTTCTAGTTGAAACAGTTTAAATCTGTCTTCATAGGACATTAAAAAGCTTCAAATTTTGTATGCTTCCTATCTAAGATATTTAAAAATATAATTCTCTATTTAACCAATTCAGTGGTATATAAATATCTGAAAATAAGTTTTCCATAAAAATCCTGGCGAAAACTTTTACAATAGATATTATTATTTAAAACATATTTTAATCATAACAAACATAAGTTATTATACAATTTATACAAGATTTTTTTAATAAAAAATAAATAATAATAATGAAATACATAATAAATAATCTACAAATCAATTGAGACGCTGCTTAGTTTTGGTGGACAAGAAAACTAAAATCGAATTTAACTAAACAGGAAGTCATGAACCATGAAACCAAACTTATAAATTTTAAAACTATTTTCATTTATATGCCTTTAACGAGGATGAAAAAAATGAAAATATTTTTACCTTCTCTGGACAAAAAAAAAATATAAAATACTAATCCAAGGCTTTATTTTTGTAAAAAAAAAAAATAAGCCAAAACATATATATAATGATGAACTGTGATTCTACGAATATGGCGAAATCTTATATATTTTTCTTTAATATATTAAAAATTATTATAATTAATTTCGTTATTTAATAATCTTCATTAAAAGAAAAAAAATAAATAAATAAATGAAGTAAAGTATATTTCGGTATAAGGAATCTCATCAACCATCTCCTTGCCCGCACAACCAAAATAATGTACAGATAGCGTTTTAAGTTCTATATTCCCGTTAAAAACGTAGTTCGCCAAAATAAAAGAAAAAATCTCATGATTTTATAGAATTTTTTCCTAGATGTTTACAAATGACTATCATTATATTAAATTATTATTATATGGTCCCAAAACATAAATATGTATATTTCTTATTTTTTTTTTTTCTTCTCTTCTTTTTAATATTCCTCTTCTATTCTGTGTGTCGTTTTTAAGGTTTTTAGTTACATTGAGTTGCTTATGCCTGTAAAATAATTTCTATAATGCATAATTTGTGTTATTTTTCGGTGTATAGACAATATTATTCTTGTTTCTTTTTTTTTCTTCTTTTTTTTGGCATATCGCATAATAAACATAAAAAATAATGATCTATAGACTGTTGACTATGCGCGTTTGTATAATGGGTCTGTTAAAATTAATAAAATATATGCTTATTATAAAGAATCTACGTTTAATGTTTGAATATAATATATTTTACCATTCTTTATTTTTTTTTTTATTTTTCATATATTCATAGAACGAGTGAGAGATAGTCGAATAGGTAACCGAATATAAAACCTACAGGAAATTTATGACTCATAATGATGATAATCGTTTAGATTGTAGATAGACTTTAGTTTTTAAATTAAAAACATTTATACAGTGTGACGATTATTGGTTGGGCTTATTAATTTTTATATGTATTATTATTTTTTTTTTTTTTCATATTATTATTATTATTATTTTCGTTTGTATCGTTTTGGTAAATTATTGTTTATATTTTGGTAAGATGTTAATAATGTGACAAGCGAACATTAAGTGGTCATATTAATGGATATGGTATAATTATTCATCATCGGATTGCTGTTAGATGCACGGTTTGTTAAAAATCAAATAACATTTTATTTCAGAAGAAATAACAATATTTTTTTTTTTTTGTCATACAAATTGATTATTATTTAAAAATATTTTGAAAATATGCTTAAGTTTAATGATAATCGATTTCAAGTATTCATTTCGGTTTAAAATGATAATCGATATGTTTTTGTGGAAAATATAGTCACAGTCATATTAATAACCATTATATTGTGGTTCGATTTACGTAATATTTTTTGGTATTTCAAATATTAAATATTTATAAATAAAATGCTGATTTTTAGAATTTTGCGTTTAGAATGAAAGGCATTTTTGAATGATTGAATCATGGTCTTAAAAAGTGTTGTCGAAAGAACCAAATTAATGCGATTTGTAATCATTTCATTGGTTTTAATTAATGAGTTGAGGTTGAAAATTAAAATGAAACAAGAAACTCTTTCTAATAACAAATATGTTTATTTGAAGTATTACTGATTTTACAAGAGATAATCGTTTCTTCTTTAAAAAGTCTGTTATGAAATAATAGTTCGAAAAAGAGATTTAAATCAATTATTATCTCATCTACATTGATCGTATATAACTACAAATTCTACGAACACACAATAAAAAGCGATTAAAAAGATTATTTCAAAATTTCTAGATGTATTCACTTTCTGAAAATGTTTTCGACTACATTGTACTTTTATAATCACACTATTCTGTTTATAATTTAAAGTTTTGTGATAACAACAAACAAACGTCAGCCCGCGTATTTTGTTCAACTGCAGATGTAAAAGAAACAAATAAATAAATAACGAAAACGTTATTAAGATATCGCCTCTTTTTTTTATTTTTATAAATATTTAAAGGAAAATACGGATTATTTTTTTGTGGTAAACGAGTTTTTTTTTTTTATTCATTCGCGCCAATGAACAAAGTCAACCCGAAAATGTTCACATAAAAAAAAAACGATAATGATAATAAAACAAATTACCGGCTTCTTAAGAGGTAGAGATAATTTAATAATGGATGGTTCAATAATTGATTTTGTCTGCTTGTACACAACAACAAGACCAACTAATACGAAGAATTTTTGGTAAAACTTGTAAATTGTATGATATCTCTTAAAATATATATAAAGCAACTTAGCCGGACCTAAATAAAATTATGTTAAGTACCTTTAAAATGAGATGACTAATTTAATCTGTTCAAGAATTTTTGAAATGCGTAAGAAGTTTAATATTACAGAGAAAATAATATATATAAGAAAACGAAAAATAAATAATTCTTAAATTATGATTATTATAATTTAAATTTATGGGTGTTTAGCAAGTTGAATTTATAATGAAATTCAGAAGGCAACGTTTTACTAAAATGAGTATAAAAAAAAATGAAATAAATAAATAAATAAGTAAGTAAATGAATCGAACGCTAATCTTTTTAAAAATAAAAAAAAAAATCACATCATTGTCTGTCTGTTTAATAAGGAAATATATTTATAAATAATTAACCGTTCACTAATTTCTTAATATTTTCTTTTATAATTGTATTGTGAAATTATGCAAATGCATGCCATGATTATGCCACAGATAAAATAAAAAGATATGTAAATTTCATTCGCATTAGAGAATTTTAATGCGCTGTTGCTCACAATCAAAAATAAAAGAATTATATATAATTAATGTGAGACAATTAAACAGTAATATGAAATAATTGTGTATTTTTGTTTTCATATACATATATTCAATACAATTGTGACTTAAGATAATTTTCAAAGAAATGGAAGCGGTTTTAGAGGTGCCCAAAAAATATTGCATTCAATTAATCCTATAGCATGCGGTTGATCACAAATAATTAGCTTTATTCGTGAAAAACTATACCATCCGCAAATTTAATAATAAAATCTAATATAATAAGTAGGTAACCATATGAATATGAATGTATTAGAATATATCAAGAAAAAAAAGAATTGTTCAATATCCACGCTAAACAATCTCGTTGGGTGAAATTTTGCTTGAAAATGTTAGTTCATTAAAAGGGTCCCAATTCTTAATGTCACCAAATACGATATTAGCTTAAATTTCAATTCAATTCAATTCTTTATTCATTAATTTTTTTTTTTGTTTTAACATGAGATTTTTGTGAGATACAATTATTGTAATTTTTCAGCAACTGACAATTATTATTTACGAGTTTTTCTTTATTATAGTGATAATTTAACAATTTTTAAAGGAATATTAGCTTAAATCTTTTTTGCAACTTTCTAATACGAGTCTATGTTCTATATATATATTTTTAATTGAACTATTGGTTTATCGCCGAAATTTTTCGTGTACGGAAATATTATTGTTCCGATTGACTTTACATATAAATAAAAAGTTGTGCGGAGTTTTGCTAATTCCGCATACGAACTGGTAAACCTCCTTATCTTGAAAGGAGTTATAAGGACTTCAATGTTTTTTAGTAGCGAATGAGACATTCTATCAAACCATTTATTGTTATATCCATTACTTGGGAGTAAAATTCAACTTTTATTTTTTTCGATATTTTGTATTTCTTATTATTTTTTTTATTAGATTTCCGCTGTTGCTCAACAATGGTATTTCAATCCACCACTTAATTTGTTCCAAACAAAATCGTTCACCAATGATTTAAAAAAAAAAAAAAACAAGAAAAAGGAAACAAAACAAACAAAAAGTATGTGAATGATTGCTGAAATTTTGTAGGTAGATATTGAATTTTAAAACAGAAAACAAGAATATTCTAAACATTATCGAAAATGTTGTGTAATCGATTTTTGTTTACGAATTTCGGTTCCATTTGATTGTAAATAGTATAATATAATACAAAAAAAAAAAAAACATAAATCTTTATATCATTTTTCTATTCACAATTACATAAAAATGACTATACAAATACATTTTTCATGATCTTGAACATCGATAAAACAATAATAATAATATAGCTCAGGCATAATGAGATTATTGTTGGATGATGATTTTCAAAAAATAAAAACCAAGCAAGAAGGAATTAAAATGAAAAATGTGAATAATAAGTGATTATGAAACAAATTTATGGGCAAAGAGTTTCTGATTACGGATATTCAATTTGTGATTTTGATCAGTAATTTATGAGTATATTCTAACAGATGAATGTATTTTGAATGTAAATTAATGAATTGAAAATTTAATTTTACATTTACCCACAGATTAAAATGTGATGATTTTTTTATTTTATTTTAAACATATTTTAATACTTGGTGATATTTGATTTCAAAAAAGGTTCCGGTGATTTAATATTTTGTCAATCTAAACACCTTAAAAATCAATTTTAAACGTTAATTAGTTTATTTTTTTTTTTTTATTAAAACGCATAATTTAAAAATAAATAATAATTGATAAAGTGTAGTAAATAAATTTATTATAGTACAAAAAATTGTGGAGAAATTATTGATTGAACACTGAGTTATATTTTTATTGAACATTAATTATTGAAATTGCTCATAAAAAATAAATAAATAAATAAGAACACGAACTAATGTTTGCTTATTTTTGAAAGTATGATCTATCTAAAGAATATAGATCAGATCAACCTATTTTTTATCAAATGATCTTGCAATCTAGAGCGATCTGATCTTTTATCATTATCATTCATAGATTATATCATGATCTATAACTCAATTCAATTCAATTCTTTATTCACTCATATTTTGTTTTAACATGAAATTTTTGTGAGATACAATTATTGTAATTTTTCAGAAACTGACAATTATTATTTACGACTTTTTTTTTATTATAATGATAATTTGAAATTTTTTAAAGGAAAATGAATGATTAAAAAACCTTTATATGAGCACGTGATCTATACTCAACACTCTGTTTAATAGCTACAATCTTTTGCTTACTGGAACCAGTATTACCAAGCATTTTTCACCTATATATCCGTCTAAAAGTAAATATTACTATAAAATTTGTTTTTTATATGAGAATTCGATAAACAAATAACTATTTGACAGCATTTTCAAATTAATTAAATTTCTCGCAAAATGCATAATTTACTAGTTAATAAAAAAAATAAATAAAAATATACCATTAAATAAAAATTGCCTTTTACATTTTTAAACGAAAATAATTAATTGTATTTCTGAAATTGACTCAAGATTAAACACATTTTTTTTTTCAGCAGATAAAATACTAAGTGTTTAATTAGTTTTTTTTATATACATAAATATTTAATAATGTCATGAACTTTTTGTTTAAATATGTATGTCGGTCAGATTTGCATACAACGCGGTTTTTTTTAAGGCTTATGTATATAAATAGTGACTTAATATGGTCTTCCTGTGTGTTTAGATCTTACATTTCAAATTTAGTTTGGCAACCACAACCAACTTATTTTTGGCGACCATAAGCCCTTTGCACCACGTACTTATAAAATATAATATCAAATATTCGAGGCTTAGCCAGCTCTGTGATTTTGCGCTGGTTACGGCCCTGATGTCGGTTATTTTTATCCCAAAAATAATCAGCAAGAATAAAATAATTGCACATATTAAGGATTTTTTCTTTAAATATCTACTCAAAAAAAAAAAAAAAAATAGCCGCGCCAGCTATATCTCAGTTCAGCTATATTTTTTTTCTTGTATGAGAAAATATAATAGCTGCTGCAGATACTCGAAAGTCAAAACTACTTAGTTCTTAATATTTTCCTGTAACTCTTTCGAATTGAATCGCGTGATGACACTTTAACATGATTTCTTTGTATTGAAAACCTGTATACATAACGCTTTGAGCTTAATAAAAAATCATTCTGTTAAGATAATGCGAGGAAAAAAATCATTTTAAAAAGAATATTACAAAATCAATTACTTACAAAACGGTGACATTTTAATGGAGTTTTTTGATAACGAAAAGATTAGTTATATTTTTATTTTAAAGAAAGAAAAAAAAAATTCTGCACGACCAAGATTGTTATTTTTCCTGCATTAATTTAAGATGAAGCTTATACTTATGGAGTGTCTAAAATTAATAAAAATTATTTATAACAAGTCAATCAACTTTATATAATATATAAAAGATTTCACACTGTAACGAAATAGCTCCAAAAATAATATTCAATTATTATTAAATTCATTTATATTTATATTACTTAATTCAGAAAGAAGTGTGAAGAGTGTAAAGGGGACTAATTGCCTTCCATTGCAATATATTATTGTGTTTAGTTATAATGTTATTCATTACATTCACTTTTAAATATGTTTACCTTAATTGCATTGCATCTTAATGTAAAATTACTTTGAAGCAATATAATTTATTTTATGAAAAACTAATACCATTATTAATTAAAAAATAATGGGCAAAATAAGTAGGTTCTTATATGCTTATATCAAAATTCAAATCTATTTATTATTCATATTTAATTCAGCTTGAATTCGATTTGAGAGCGGTGTTTATTTATTTATTTTTTTTTTTTTAGAGATAAAGTTTCGATTTTGCTAGTCCCAAAAGCATTCTCAGGTGTGAATGGACCTAAAAAGTCTATTTTTAATTTTCCGAATCGAATTATTTAACAACTGACCACCGCGGCCCAATCCAGTTGAACTTGTGATTTTGAGTTTTTGTGTTTATTCATTTTCTAAAACCTCATAACTTTTAAAAAGGTTCATGATACTATTTTTTTATTTTTATTCGCAGGATTATATTTTGAAACTTTTCTCTACAGAAAAGAAGGTTACGTCTCTTTATCTTGAGATATTCGGGTCTAATATTACAAATCAATGATTTTTTTAAATTCAATATATTTAATTTAATTTGATGAAATAAAAAAAAAACGCTGATTTATGACATTTTTTCGATCTTTTAGACCCGAATATCTTAAGTAATAGAGACTTGACTGAGTTTATTTCTATATTAAAGTTTCGTAAATCGATTCAAAAGTTATAGGGTTTAGAAGATGAAAAAACACAAACACTCTTGCGCGCGGTGGTCATATTTTAATAAATTTGAACCAAAGAAATTAAAAATCGTCTTTTATAAGTATTATATTCACACCTGAAAATGCTTTTGGGGCTAACAAAATCAAAAATTCTGGTAAACAAACCACCCTTATAAGTAATCAATGTAAAACAAGATTTTTTGAATATACTAATGAATTTCAGAAGCTTTGCTCACAGGTCATTTAGTGTTTAGTTTATGGACAAAATTAATATGTTATTCAATAATAAGTTATGTCAAAAGTTATTATCAATTTCTAAACAAACTTACCAAATAAAATTGATAAGTTAACCTGAATGCATTCGAATTAATACCATTGCTTATTCAAATATGGTATCTGGTTTATATTTTAAATAAGATTATTATTATTTATCACATCGAAAACAACATGCCATATATTTAAGATTAAGTCGCTTTTGGATTTGGATTTGAATTTGTTATAATATGTATGCTATGGTATGCTATGGTCGAGGTGGTAAAGGCTCTATTTGCGATTGTATTACACTACTACGTTTATGTAGCAAAATGTGGCTCGGGCTACACATGTAGTCGCACCATATTTATCAATATAAAAACTAAACTTGCGACAAGATTTATGTAACGCGGGCTAAATTTGCACTATAAACGTAGTGTTAGTTTTCCTTTGTATTTATATTCACATTTATAATATAAATTCTACATCTTCATCTCCGTCACTTTCATATCGTACTATGCTGCAATTACAAATATCATAGCTGTATTACGTTTATTTATTTTACTTTCTGCATCGCCGTTTTTAAGTTATTTACTAATCTTCTTATATTATTGCTAGTTGTTATTGTTAGTTGCATTGCTTGTTAGTTTGTACTATTTGTACAGCAGTTTAAATCTACCATATTTAGCATGATGAATGTAGGATTTTGGCTGCGAATATGTTTCTTTTTTACAATGATTCCAAGTAATAAAATTGTAAATAATAATAATGAATAAATTATTTAATGATACCGTTTGTCTTTCTCAATTCTTGTGTTAGCTATATTCATAAGTGAGATACACATTTCCATATTTGAGCACAAAATTTTTTTAGGTTTCCTATTTTCCCTACTTAATAGAATTTTAAATATCTGCATTTTTATTAATCGTTCCTTAAATACTTAAACACCTGATAGTACAAATATTTGATCATCAATAAAAATTGAATTAAAGAGCATAAGTATATGTTAATTTAATTGTAACACGAACAACTAAAACGGAGATAGAACTTCTAATAGCGGAAGTCGACTTAACTTTATTCGACAATCGCTGGCGGTAAATGTTATTATGAATAATTTTCAAATAACAAGGACAAGCTTTTAATTAAAGTTATTTATAGATTTTCCAATTTAAAACCATTAATATATAATAATAATAATAATATGTAATAATTGATTTAGTTTCGATTGAGTTTTTGATTGAAATAACTTGCTATATTTTTGTTCTTTTTTTTTGTCTTACAAAACATTTTTTTTTTTTAAATTTTATTTTCAATTGGACAAGCGATTTGGAATAAATTGTGAAAGTCAAATTAATTATATTATGTGGGGTGTGTAGTATTGGGATAATGTCAAGCATAACAGGATTTATCGAATTTTATATATTATAAAAATCTATTAATAAAATAAATCTTCGAGAATTGTTTACTTATATGACTCGTAATAAGTAACTATATAATAAGCGTATGGAACATTAGTTTACATATAAGGTCTAGCAACTGCGATAGATATATATTTTACTGGTAAAAATGTTTTAATAAATAAATAAATAAATAAATAAATAAATATGTGTTTGTTTTTTTACCGAGTCTTTTTTGTTAAATCATTAAAAATGAAATATTTGTTTCTCTGCATTTCATCGCTCCTGTCAACTCTAGTTCAACTACAAGAAAGATATTTTATCGTTGTTAAAAAAAAAAAAAAAACACAAACCTATTCTGTATACTTTTGCTCTCACATCATTTCAAATGTTCATAAAACACGCAAGTGTTGTAAAATATCACATCTAATTCCTTTTGATATCTCTTTATTTTGTTTGATACATACATTATTATATTAGTTTAAATTTAAATATCTAGTTCGTTTAGTTTTGTAATGTTTAGTGTGTTCAACTGAACATTCATATATGAACCCTACATGACTCGTTTACTTCAATAGCTATAATGTGTCAAATATATTTCGGAGAGGGAGAATTTTAACCATTATATTAATGGGTGTGCCAACAAAATAGGAACGATGAAGGGTTGTTGTATTTTGTCGTTATTTTAGGTTTACAATTATACAATTTCAAGTGGATTGAAAAATTAAAACATTATTTACTCAACTGATTAATATGCAGTGGTTGTTGTTTAAGATGTGATTAAATGTTACAAGAGATTTGGTAGTGAGATTACTGCCGGGAAAAATAAATTAGAAAATTGAACGTGTTTGTGAGAATTGATTTATGAAAAATATTTAATTCCTTGACTGTAATTTAGAAATGGGTAATGAAAATGTGGCTATTAAAAGTATTTGAGATACGCTTATAGAAATTTGTATTTCAAAATGATTTATCATTTATTAGACTATTCATTAATTTCACTACTCGTGCTAAAATTATTATTATTATAATTTTTTCATATTTATTTATCAAATGTCCTAACACGATTAATACCCAACATATTCTTAATAACTTTTCTTAAGAAAGAATTGCACCCAGTGAATTTCTAAACATAAAGTAAGTACATACTTACATAGTTACTGATTTTCTTATTTTGCATTTCAAAGTGCATTTTAAATATAAATATAAAATATCGATTTAAAAACAAGTCAACTTATTATTTTCATATTCTGTTCACAAATACACATGATTTTAAAACACACTAAGTTTCAATAAAATATTCATAGAATTTTGTAAAACATGAAGATGAAGAACAGCAGCTGTGAGTTCACTAAAATCGTTTATGATAACATTTTGCATTCAATCATGTTACTGATGGATAAATGAGTGCTTTACATAATTTATATTCCTAGAAAAATTCCCACAAAAATATTATTTAGATTTTCTTTAATAGTTAAGTATTTAATATAATTAATAAAAAAAAAAAAAATTAAAACCATTTCGATTCAAACAGTTTTTTATGAATTTCTTATTAAAAGTTAGTAAAATTAATTGTTTATGCAATCAAATTCTTATATTTCGCTCTCTCTCTCTTATGTCGTAATCATCCCTGAGCATTTTATTAAAAGAAATCACAATTAAAAAATTTATTAATTAATTTAATTAAATTCGGTCTTTTCAATAAAACGTTTTTTCTTTGCATTCTATCAAATTAAAATATTTTCGAAAAATGCGACTTTATTCCGTTTTCACACAATTGTTAAATAAAAAATTAAAATATTAAATTATGCAGATGTTACCACACGTTGAGGAGGAGAAAATTAATTAACGTTTATGCATAGCATTTAGATTTTGAAAAAGCACCATATTTATACCATTTTCCATTTACCCCAAAATGTTATAATAAAAATAATATGAAAGTAATTTGGTAGAACCCAAATCCACTCTCTCAAATGTTTATGATTTTTTTTCTTTCGAAAAATACAATGTGTAGATACTAGATATATTCGTTTAACATACACCTATTCTTAATCATTGGGAATCATTGAATGTACACCACAAGGTGCGTTAATTTCCCATAACTAAAATAATACTTATTTCTCGTCACTTGATACCGAAATCAATTTGATCAATTAATTTTTTTTTTAAATACAACGCTTCGTTAAACAGTATATCATTTCCATACGCTCAAATGGGCAAAGAACCTATCAAGGAATGAAATACAAAAGACATATAATATTTATTCTATCGTTATAATCGAATGGTGTGAGCAATACGGCACATTTTTAATGTAAATTAGTAATTTAAAAATACAAAAAATAAAATTCAAGTTAAAATAAAATGACAACCGTGTAATACGACATGATTTTCTACTTACTTAAAATACGGTATTCCTTCTAATTTAATGAAAATTAAGATTTTGACATTTTTTTTTCTCGGTTTTATAAAATAATGGAGGGTTTATTGATTAGGGTATAAACTTTATCGCATCTACTTAGAGCAGTTACCCACACAACCAAAATACCTAATACATATAGTATATAATGTCATCATGTGTAACAATGAAAGTAAAACAAACAAAAAAAAAATATAAAAATAAAAATAAAATATGTATCTGATGGGATCTTATCCATGCTTAATGACCACTTCCATATATATTTTCTTTAATATAATCTTTTGAGTATATCAATATTGAATTCATTTAAAAATAAAACATAAAAGTATTCGGAAATTTCAAGTTTTAATATGAAAATGATGATTTCGATATCAATTGGTTTGAAGGGATTGTATATTAAAATAAAACAAAAATTATAATATTAAGTTGGTTTTATTGATTTCGTCGAATATTCTATTTTAGATATATTATAGAAATTTTCAAAGAGACTTTAAGTTAAAAGGAAAATTCACGCTCGACTTAACAATATTTCAAACTTAATTTTATTTACCTCTATGGCTCTACCTATTGCTGCTTTCTACCATACTTTATATGTAAGGTTCACTTGTTTCACCTATCGTTGAAAACATTATGTAAGATATATTTCGGAAATGTGAATTTTGAGTTATAACCATAGTTCTTATTATTTTCATTTTTTTTTTTTCGTAGAATTAAGTAGGTATATTTAGATGAAATGCAGTTGGGTAGATTCAATAGAAAAAGTAAGTTTTTTTTGGTAGGGAGTATTAGGTAAAAATAATTTAATTTATAATATAGTGGTTTTTGATATTTGTTCGTTGATTCTTATTTTTTTATGAATTGAATAAATTTATATGATATGAAATTAAGCAAATTTTCAACTAGAAAATTGGAAATGTTAAAGAATTTTTAAAATATTAGATTCGATGATATAAATTTATGCTCCACATCATTAGATTCAAATTTATTTGCAGTATAATTACTCATTTACGAGGGGTATGTTACTAGGTGAATTTAGGGGCCACAGATTTCGGATTTTTTTTAGAATTTTTGCGTCTTGGAATCATTATTAATAAAATGGTCACAAAAGTGATGGAATCAGGGGTCACAAATCTTGAAATCATATTGAATCTTTTGGTATTAATGTAAAAGATTCCAAAAAATTTGGAGCTAGGGATCACGATTTGACCTGTGGTTCTACCCCTGGCTTATTTTTTAATTTTAGTTTTTCTTGTTTTTCGCAAAAGAAATTCTTTGGTCGAGCATCATTATGAATAAACAAGACTTGCTTTCGTGCTACATCGTAATACATTGATTTTAAGTTTTCTAGGTGGTAGGTCGCCAAAATATAATTCGCTGATTATATTGATCATTAATATATTTATTTGGATTAGAGTTCCTTTAACATTATTATTTTTTATTTAATCTAATCAATTGCAGAAATTATTCAGATCGTATGAAATTACTAATTACATGTAGGTATGCTGACCTATTAGGTCAATTAGGCACATTATATTATTTTATTTCATTTTAATACATAATTTGATGATCTTTTCTAAGAATCTACTTATTTCATTGTAATGCTGTTATTTTTTAATGAGCGCTTCTTATAAACTATGGTATTTATTTATATTTTATTCATTTATAATGATTATTTTATTATAAATGATATTCCGTAAAGATTTTCATGTTGTGATTCTTCTATAAGTTTTTTATTGAACGCTGATTTATTCTTTCTATATTGGTGATTCATTATAGTGACGGGTCTACCATGTGCAAAAATAATTATTATTCTCATCATTACCATTGAAATCGGTCATACTCGTAAATCGTAATGCAAATAAATCACAAGTTTTTCTCAATGATAACGATCAGTTCATCGCCGTTTAATAATTCTTAAACAGATTTATACATATATTTACATAATTCACTACAAAAAGGACATTTGCTAAGTGTTCCATTTGCATATGTAAGAATATTTTCATTAACATACTTAAAATAACTAACGAAACTTTAAAACTATGTAATAAATGGATTAAGGATCCAATATTGTGTGCACTCTTATAGCAAAAGTTTACTTTTTAGTATGTTTACTTTAACTCGGTTACCCACAAAGTGAAAATAATAATACCTAAAATTGTGGGTACTAAACTTTGTATATTTTGCAATAGAATACAGAATACATTTTATAAGTTATATTTTATAGAGGCAATTTTAAGGCAATATTGTTTATAATTCTATCGATAACAATGAAAGCTTGCTTATAGTTTGTATTATAATAATGAGCTTTAAAAGTTTTAATTAATTGCGGAAAACTTTTTGTTTGTTGAAGTTACATCTCTCAATATTCGGTACATTGCACATAAATCTTAATTCAATATATACAGATTTAGTAAATTGTAAAATATTTTATTTGTAAATATAGAAAGGTAAATAATAGCATATACGAATAAAATGATTAAAAAAAAACACGATTCTTTAAAAATTTCATTAAAATAAGTCAGTTTTTAATTTTCATATATTGCTGAGCGATACTTATTTCGGCATTAACTCTAAATTTTGTATGTATTTCTCTGCGATACTTCAAGCTTCAATTCCATATTTCAAATGTTGCTTCAACTTGGAAATAGAAAGTAAAATTCAATTCAATTAATTTTTTTTTTAAATTAAAGTTAGGGATTAAAGATCATCTGAAACAATTGGACAATATATAATATTGAACATTAAAAAAAAACTCGCATTTACTATCGAAGTATGTAAATTTCGGTATCACTCGTTTAAATTCGAAATAAAATTTCACAAAAATGTCTTTTAAATTTCTTGATTATTGATATGCTCACTGGTACATAGATTATAGCCAATTTCCAATAATCTCTGCAATCGATATTATATTATATTATATTAATTGGCGCTTCAGATGCCTTTAAGTTTTTAATCTGTGGGGCATTTTAGCCAAAAATCAATATATATTAATAGAAAAACGCATCATAATTATTTTGAAATTTGCTTTTCTTTCCTTCCCATGACAGTACTATTTATTTTTTTATTTTTCTTCTCTATATTATTCCAATATAATCTATTCATTCAACATAGCCAGATACATTTATTATACGTAGTACCGTCACCATGACCGTCCTATTACATTTAAATTTTGTGAAAAGGGTTTGACAATATGGCCTCAGGATAGCAAATGTCTTAGTTAAAGTCTCAAAGTCTGAATGAAATTATAATATTTTAAGATGTGAATACTGACTTATTGCAGTGTATTTTCTTTTTATTTCCAATCTCTTTCTTTTTTTTTATTCTTTCTATGATAAATAAAACTTTGCCCCTTAAATATTTATGCAATATAATAGTAGATAATAGTTTTGCTTTGTGTATTTTGTGTATTTTGTGTATTTTGCTTCTTTTCCTATATATTATATGTATTTGTATATATTTTTGTTTTTTTTTTTTCAGGGCTGATCTATTGGGGTACAATACGCGTAGCTGATCTACGATTATAAATGAAAAATTAATTGAAATTTTCTATTTTAAATTATTTTTGCTAATTCCGTTTTAATTGGTTTGCTCCATCATAATTTATTTTATATTATTTATTTGAAATTATATTTTAAAACAATATGTATTTATAAATTTATAATATAATTGTATGTGTGTATGTACTATAGGTATCATTCAATTTATTACTAACTGTGGTGGTCGAGTTCATTGTTGTGTACATATACGGTACGGATTATAAAATAAATGCCTCAGTTCTGGTTTATATAAATAACATCAAAAGGATTTGCTTTTAATATAAAAATAATGTAAATATTTCCTTGTTGTTTGCTAGAAAAACAAGAAGGGGACTTCAATGACTTGAATGAATCGTCTGTAGCACAACTAAACACTGCGGGTAAGCAGGTACATTGGTATGTTTTTATGAAGCTATATTATCTATATCTTTAATAAAATAGCTCACAGATGGGAAGGTATGTTAAAGCTGCTGTTTTATTGTAGTTATATTGGATTTGTGTATATTTAAAATCCTTTTTATTATGAAGATTTTATAATATACAGTATTAACTGGACGTGTTTATTTAGTTTGATGGCGATTTTAATGCGTATCAGTAGCTGTAGCTGGTTGTATGAAAGGTTTTATATATTTTCCATTTCAGCTAATTTTAAAGGGACATTATTTATCCTGTATTACATCATGTTTTACAATATGCTTTTATGAATGAGCCTATTTATAAATTACATATATATAATTTCAAATGCATAGAGACACTGATACATATAACGTACGCTCATCATAAGCTCCGCTAATGTTTAATTATTTAATAACATCTTGCATATGACCTCTGAAAGGTCTATAGAATAATATCTGGCACGAACTATTACAGTTGATATACCATTTTCATGAAATATTTATTTTTTTTGTTATATTCGTTGAGTTATTTAAATTATTTCGATATTTCTGAGACTGTTCCTTTTAAGGTAAAAGTTTTTTTTACAAAATCTACAACAAATTAAATATATTTATATCTACAAATGTTTGTAGACATGTCTGCAGATAAAAAAATACTTTTCTTTTTCAAACATTCGTTTACCGCATAAAAGAAAAGAAAAGCATCATTTTTATTTTTATTTAATTGAATTCGAAAATTTCATGTACAATAAATTGAAAATAATTTTCAAAATCTAATATGAGTTGCTTGTATTTTTTTTATCACTTTTATTCAATATGTTTTCTCTATCAGTAGTTTATCTATAAGTAAAATTGCTAAACATCTTCTTTAATTTTCATTTTCAATTAAACTTAATAAATATTCACTTTACACATTTTTGTTTCCTTTTCTATTTCCTAAATTCTGTCTGTCTGTCTGTTTTTCTATTTATAATAAAATGTAGTTACTAATTAGTCAAATTACTAATTAAAATATTTAAGTTAAGATTATAAAACCATTGAGTAAACAGAGTTATTAAAAATTTACTATAAATAAATAAATAAATAAATAAATGACAGGAGAAATTGAAATACTATGTAGACTTTCATTAAGTGAAAATTGAAGTAAAATTTCTGCAATGAAATAATGCAAATGAATTGTCATTCTCAAATATTTAATTTTATGATATAATTTAATTTAGTTAGAATGCACATTATTCATTTACTTATTTTCTATTACATTGAATACTTACGAGGGTCTCTCAAATATATTTTTATGGATATTGGCCAGATAAAATTTAGTATAATATGCTTGAAAACATTCAAATCGATTATAAATTGTAAATATTTATTGCAATATTTTGATAATGTTCTATATAGATAATGAACAAAAATTATATTTGAAAATATTTAAATAATTCTTAAAAATAAACTTTCTGAAAATCATCACCAGATAATATTAAATTAAAACTACATTTAAAATTATGCTACAAAATCTATTTCAAATATTTTTTTTTTATAATAATAATGAAACGCCTCTTAAATATTTATGTTCCATCTTTTACGTGCTACAAGTTATGTATTTAATATTTAGTGAGATAATAAATTTTAAAATAAATTTTAAACGACAAACATATACCAAAATTTATTTTAACGTAATAATTAATATGAAAATTTAACTCGATTCATATATTTCGCGAATACCAAAATATCTCTGAAAATAAAATAAATTATAAACTCATTTCCACTTAATAAAATTTAAATTTGGTATTTTCTATAAAATATATAGAGTTCTAAAACATTTATATAAAAAATTCAAATTATAAATAACTTTTCAGTGCGAAACAATAGGTAAGTATGACATATATGGATACAAAACTATCACATTATATTTTTGCACCTATGGATATATAATGTAGTATATATGCTGTGTACATTTTATTATAAGCTATTTGTAAGTGTATACTGTATATTCTATCCAATTTCATATAGTTTATATATTTTGGTTGAAAGTGATGAGATATTCAAAAGAGGACGCGTTTTGTGTATTTATGTGAATGAGAGTGGGGGCTGAAGGCATTGAAAAGCTTAATGCATATTTTATTCATAATTCATATTTAAAATTAAACTAACTTATAGCTCTTTATAACTAAAAGTTGAAATAGGTACTTACTCTGTATACAATATACATATATACGACATAAAGTATATAGGATCTAACGACAGACCATATAATTATAAAACATAATATGTAGGACGTAGGTATATCATATTTTATAAATTGCTAACTTCGATATATGTATTATTGTAGTGTATATATTAGGGTGGATCGATTTGTATGGAGCACTTCTAACCCTTCACTTCATCCTTGACATCGGTTTTTCGAAAGAGGACACGAACTCTTTAATTATGGTAAAAATAAAAAAAAAATAAGAAAAATACGTACCCCCCCGTAAAAATCGATGAAGTTTGAAAAGTTCAATAAAATTAGAAAAATTGCTTATTTTGCTGCATAATTTCGATACTATTCAAGGATGGGGTTAGAGAATCGATCCACCCTAGTATATATATTTTATGTGCTTAAATGATGGACGTATTTAATTTGCAGTTGGTTACATTAAAACTAAATTCATTAAACTAACACTCAAAAAGTTTTTCATTTTCATCATGAGGATGAGTAGTAAAATCGACCGTAAGAGGTAGCATATACATATTATAGTTTTATATTATGTTCCAATGTTCAGGTAAATAGCTATGATGGTGCATATTAATTTATGATTTTTATTCGTGTAATTGTATGTATATACACACACATACACAATGATTTGATGTTGTGGGAAGTGAGAACAATATCCAAGATGATCCGTCTCATTTTAAGTAAATCGGTAACCGTATGAAACTAATATTTTAATGTAATTTCCTATTGCAGTAGAATTTTGCAAAAGTAATTTTAATTCATTGGCGTTTTCCAGACGCAAAGAGTATCAAAATTGTGAATAGTGTATATCTGAAGATTTCTATTCATGAATAACTGAAGAGATTCTGTTGTTTTTTTTTTAATTCAAATTTTATTTCTTAGCATAGAAATCTTTTTTATTTTTTATTTTGCATTTAATAAAGGAAGCGACTAAGGGAAAATTATACGTTATTATAATATTTTTTTATTTTTATCACAGTCAGATGTGATAAACATTCATTGTACAGGTAGTAGAATTTTAATTTTAAGCTATTTTGTACAATTCCAACGAATACAAACTATTTGTTCTAATAATAATAAATAAATAGGTAGGAAGCGCCAAAAAATTATGATTTTATCGCTTAGACGAAAACAAACTATTTTCATTGGATCATGGTTTACAATATAAGATTTACATTGTAAATATATAATTATTAATTAATAAGGGGTTTATTATTCGTTGTTTTTAATTATAATTTACTTATGTTTTCATAATTTTTAAAATAATTAAAATTATTAATACTGTGTGTGTGTGTATTTAAAAAAGTAAAAATGAAATTACATGGGTCGCCTTTCGCCCCAAAATACAATTTACTTGCATTTTGAAAGCCTTAATTTTATAAAATTACTCAAGTATCGAATAGAAAGGGGGCACAAAACATTTCCTGTTCTTTTATGCATTCAATATCGTTCTCTTTTACATTTAAATAATGTATTTAGTGTTATGGAAATTAGAACTTTACAACACCTTTTATTTTTTTTCTACTGCTTTTACTTCATGTTTTCAGTTTTTGTATACAAGGTGATTCTTATAGTATTTCTATTTATTAATAAATTTACGTGAGCATGAAAATTTCACACACTGTTAAACAAATTTTGTATAAAAACGACGTAAAATGTCAAAACTTACGTTAAATGGGTGAAGTTTCAAAGTAACGTCACACCGAAAATAGCTCACGTCGTTTTGTCCAAACTGCCTAATATAAAAAATAACATCTTAAAATTATCAATTAAATCCACAACTAAGAATGAAACTCATACTCATGTCACTCTATCTAAAAATAATATTCATCTTAATCAAGTAAACAACAGATGGAGGAGGCAAGACACCAGGTAAACTGGGTGATTAAGCAAATAAAAAAGTAATACATAATAATAATATACTCGCGTATTGACGTGATTAATTAAATTGCTGTTGTGTTTGAATGAAAGGTGATGTGTTTCTTTCAATATAAGAGTCTGAAGGTGATAGAAAATTATTGAAGTTATTTATATACATATTATACATACAATATACACATAAAGCATATCTTTTATTGCTTTTTTTGATTCATAAGTTAACAGCGTTTTGTATTCAAATGTTCAAAATATTCAGAATAATTACAAATTTAAATACACGAAAATATTCACAAATTTGAAATAAACAAATATTTATCGTATTCAGATTCAACTTGCATTCTATATTCTGTATAGAATAGCAATAGCCTGGCAGAAAGATTGAAATAAAATGATGATGGTAAAACAGCAAACAACTCGTTAAAATAATGAATATAGTTTGTGAAAAATTTATCGGAATTACCTTGTTTTAAAACCGTTTTTGCTTTTATCACGACATCTTACGTTATCACGTAACTTCAATGAACTATACTTTTACTTACTTATATCTTATATATTGCTTTATGTTTTCTTTTTTTTTATTACATGTAGGCAATGCAAACACACACACAGGCTAATAGAAATCTTTTAATATATAACGTGTTGAACAGCGTCATAATTTAGTATGTAATAGACTATGTGAATACTGTCTAGATCAACTGATCCATTAATGAACATAGCTTAATAGCCAAGATTAGTACCGCATCTCGGTTTTAGCGAAAATTTCTTATAGTAGAGAATTAAGATAGCTAATTGACAATGTCTTAAGATTATTGTTGATATTAATCATAAACATCATTTTCGTCAAAAACGTTTTGTCGGTTTATTGTTTAATAAAATGAAAATGTATAAATGTATTTAAAGAAAATATAATGAATTAATTAGACCAAAAGCATCACCGTCCGCATTCAAAATGATTTAATATCATTTTTCTAACTACATATATTATTATATCAATATTTGGAAGCTTTTTTATGACAATATATGTTATAAGTAACAATTTTTTTTTAACATAATTATAACTTTCGCGATTTTATCTGTTGATCCAAATGGTCCAAATTTGTTTTGAAGTACTTTATACGTAAGAAATTATTGAAAACAATTTCTGTAATAATAATAATTATTATTAACTTTATAGTATTATTTAGTGTTAATTTATGTCTACAGCGACGGGTTTGAACTCTGTGTCAAGTGAATCGAACTTTCCCCAAGTAATATAGTTCAACATGGTTGGTCAGTTGGTTTATGTTATTTAGTGTAAGATTGATTCACTTGACACATAGTTGAAGAACGTCTATAGACATATATTAACACTTAATAATACTATAAAATTAATAATTATAATTATTATTATTATAAAATTAGTTTTCAACTATTTCCTTATTTATTATTTATTAAAAAAAAAAAAATTAATAATATGAGACAATAGGTCATATTAAATATATTCATAAGGAATTCTTTCACATTTATTTTCATTTATTTATTACACTGGATAAAGTTTACCAATAATTATTGTTATTACCGTTTCTACCATTGGTATTACGTTGCATAAATTGGCCATTTCTGTTTTGTTGACCTCCTATATTTGGTGCATTATTTCTTGCATAACCAGTTGACACACCCGTTTGACCTCGAGAGTTATGAACTGGAGCTTGTCCCATCGTATATTGAACTGGTCTTTGAAGCATCATATTTACTCCCGGACGTTGATTCATATTTTGGCCTCCTTGACCTTGTGACATCATAGCCGTTTGACCCATATAATCTCGAGAGTTCTGTACATTAGCAACTGGAGCTTCTCCCATCGTATTTTGAACTGGTCTTTGAGGCATCATATTTATTCCCTGGCGTTGATTCATGTTTTGGCCTCCTTGAGCTTCTGACATCATATTCTGTTTCTTTATCATTGGTGATTGATAGCTTTGACGACCTGGTACATTATTTATTGCTCCCGCAAATGCATTATAATTTGGATCATACCAATTATTTTGTGAATTTGTTGATCCACCATATGCATTATATGAATTATATGGAGATTGATTTGGTGATGGCTGATGACTATTGTTGATAGGATAACTACTAAACCTATTTGCAGCCGCTGGATTTTCTGATCTTCCTGAATTACTAGGAAATGAAGAAAATGTTGGTATATTATTTGCTTCGGAGTTTGAACCCACATAAGAATTATATGGCATTTGAGGAGATCGATTTGGTTTTGATTGTGACACGTAATCATCAGTAATAAAATTTTGTTTTGCTGAAGTTACTGGAAGGTTAGAGTATGTATTCATTTTATTTGTTCCGGAGTTTGAACCACCATATGAATTGTATGACATTTGAGGAGAAATGTAATTATTAGAAACAACACTTTGTTTTCCTGATATTCCTGGTCGTCCACCATATGATATTCCATTTACTCCGTAGCCAGCATCAGGTTGATTACGACGAGATTGATTACGCACGCATTTTTGTAAATTTAATCTTTCACGGGAACTCGGTTGCGACCACTGATTTCGCGCTGGTGATGGTGGTCCATATTTTGCACTTAAAATGGGCTACGCATTAAAATTAAAAAATATGATATATTACTTTTGATTTTTTATTTCAATTATTATTTATTTCATATAACATTTACCACTATTGTGACTATAAAAATGAATGCTGAAATGTTCATGATATTTGTGATAATTAATACTAAAAACAAAAAAAAAACTATCTTTCTTTTATATACAATTTTGAATAACGTTAAAGGTAACAAGTATTTTACGTCTAAATATAAAATATTTTAATACGCGCATGCCAGCTTCAATATATCATTTTTGGTTGTATTTGTGTTTGCGTATGCTGAAATAAAAATGGAAATAATAATATCATAAATGAACGTAACAACATTCGAAACCCTGTTTTTTAAATGGTGTAAAAGAAACAGATATAAAAAAAAATAGAAAATAATAAAATCATTATTGAAATTTATTAAGTTGCGTAAGCGGATATTTTTGTCAAAATTTCACAATTTTTTTTTTTTTTATATTACTGTATCGTCGTTTAGATGCACTAAAATGACAGAAAAATTATTCAAAATGATCTTATAAAATATTAAATCTTTTTTTAAATGTTTATAACTCAAAATTATAATATAATATATACCATGTAATTATATTGATAAATTATATTCATATTTTTTTTTTCTTTTCATTTCATTATTTACGACTTATGAAATTA
This sequence comes from Catotricha subobsoleta, assembly GCA_011634745.2. NCBI lineage: Eukaryota > Metazoa > Arthropoda > Insecta > Diptera > Cecidomyiidae > Catotricha > Catotricha subobsoleta. The sequence continues at coordinate 23,032 of JAABKK020060693.1, forward strand.
TAATTATTTCATAATCGAAATATTTATAGGATTTCAGTTCAATAAGTTTTACAATAAAATACTGTTGACCTGACGTATGAAATATAAAAATCCACTTAAATCCAGGATTGGACAGAGTTTATTATTATTTTTCTTTCCATTTTTGGTTGAATTTTTCTTGGCTTATATTAAATATCAGATATGTTATATAGATTTACATTTTCATTCATATATAATAAATTTGCTTAAATAATAAATGTTAAGTATGCACAATAAATGATAGTATTTTCTATATTTAAGAGGATCGTTTATTATTAAGTGTTTTCTTATTTCTATATTGCGCTCAGTTCAGTGTTCATAGTGTGAAACGTTTCAATGAAATAAAACGATTTTTGAAATGAAAATATTAAACTTTTCAACAATATCGATTCATTAGATGATATAGTATATAATTAATACGATATTAACTATTTAAAATTAAAATATTGTAATTTATTTTTCGTTTCAAATAATAGTATTTTTTTTTTGTTCAAACAGATTAAATATGTCATTGTGTTTTTCAAACAACGTATTGATTTCAAGTTTAACTGCGAATGACTGATTTGATATTTGATAGGTAATGACTTATTATATAACTGATAACAATACTAAAAATAAAAACTACATTTTTACAACCTCAGCGGCGCGAACATCTATAAATGAACCGAAAAGTTGAAAATTTCCATGAAAACTTCCAATTAAGTAATTCAAGAAAGTTAAATTACTCCAATTTAATATATATAATATATATGTAATATAGGCAGTTCCGTAGTCAGGCCAACTATCCCAAAATACGATTTGCATACAGTGCGATTTTTTTCGCAGTTTACTTGTGTTGTCACTTTTCGACTTTTCGAAACGGTTTTTTTTTCATCTCATAAGAAAAAACCATTGATTAAATTGCAATTCATTACAAAATCAAAATTCGCCTCAAGCCGAGCCAAAAAAATTGCTTTTGGCTACGGTACTGAATATAGGTGACTATTTAACGCTCAGTGAATCAATTCATTTTGTTCAGTAAATATAATAAATGTTCAGTAAAAATATTAAATGTTCGGTAAAGAGAGAAACGTATTAAAACAACTTTTATTAACAAATGACCCTAGCGGGGAAACATATAAGTTAATAAGCCGTTGAGGAAGAAAAATGTATTATTGTTTTTAAGCTATTTTTAGCCAGTTGAACAAAATGACTTAATTTACTGTACATTCAATATTTTTACTGAACACAATAATTTGATTTACTAATATTATTGCGTATAATATTATATATGTTGACGGCTTAATGTCAATAGGGCGTAACCAACAATTGGTTTCATATGCAAAATACCGTAACGGTACGGTATATACGATGTGAGTTACGTTATTTAAGATGTGAAACCAATTGTTGGTTACGCCCTATTGACATTAAGCCGTCGTTATTGTAAAATTATCATAAACTTTTTAAAAAAAAAAAAAAAAAATGGACTCTATTAAAAAGCTCAGAAATTATTTTTAATGTAAATAAATTGTTCACAAATAAAAATCTTGGAAAAAATGGATCTAATAGTGAGTGCAATTGCAATATGAAAAGGTTATATTTACCTATTTTATTCACGGTATGAGTACATCTGTGACTGTATAACGATATTAATTATCCCAGAAAATATAATACGAATAGTTATTTTTTATTCATATGAGACGATGTCATAAATATTTATGGGATACTTTATACTTATTTATAGGTATGGATTTTTTTGTGCTTAACCTATAAACATCTCCAAAAAAAAAATCCAAAATCCACAATTGAACACAACCAGAAAAAAGAAAAAAGAAAATGTAACTCAGATACTGGTTGGTATCAAATATTACCCAATAGAAGAAACGTTGTCATAGTAAGTGCCTAAACTACTTAAATATTCAACACCAAAGGTCATAGCATATTGACAATAGTAAAATCTAGAGATATTCTTTATACATTAAGCAAATACTTATTTCGATGGAGTTCATGAGGTACATATTTCTCCATTGTTCTTCATTCCACTTCGATGTGGAATAAGATATAATTTGCATGTTACACATGTACATTAAACACTGTACAGTACATATTATGTTATCTGGGATAGCGAATATTTAATATATTGTAGTTTGTGCATGAATGTATAATGATAAATATTATAGAGAATGCCGCACGGTTAGTAAACGTTGGTATTTATGTTTAGTATTATGCAAACATGCATTATTATTGAGAATTGTAAAAAAAAAATCATTACGTACTATAATATTATATCATATAATACTTAGTATTAGTCTAGTTTCAACCAGTTATAGAAAATGAGAAAATGGAAAATGTATATACTATATAAGCACCTATTTAGATATATAATAAACTGCATGATGTTTGTACTTACATCAATTCCTATTTACTTTTCTATCTACTGTATACCGTATACGTCTATAATAAATGACAAGACTAGGATAGACAGCATTGATTTAAGCTATATTTTTTACTAACGTCGCTAAAATAAAGCAAAAATAAAAAAAAAATATAATCATTTAAATTTATAATTGATTTTTCTTTAGTTGCTAAACAGTGTTACTTCATTTAATATACTATTTAATAAATATTACTTTAGGGCTAAAAAAATTTTTGCCGTTAAAAAAAAAATGTCCCCTAAAAATAAGAAAAAAAAATGTAGGAACCAAAAAAAAAAGCCCAAAATTATTAAAATTGCCATTATTAATCAATTGCTACTATATTACAGATTACATTAAATGAATTATTTTATTTTTGAATATACAAATTTTAATCTTAAATTTTATTAAAAAATAAAATTATTCTCCATACTGACATCTATAGCACTATTTTACTCTAAGTATAGTTCCGCCGCTAGGGCTCATATCAGCGGAAAATGAGTTTTACACACATTCACTTCTGATATTCTGATATTATTTTAGTCTTTGCTGCGATTCCACTATTCATTTTCACAGTTCTCAAAATCAGCCCAGGAAACATATACTGCATACAACTATACTACGATTCCACCATTCTGACATCTAGTATTATTTCAATATTTTCATAGTTCCCCCGCTAGGTAACGAAAATTTATTTTCTAACGTAAAATAGCTTCACCATAGAATTAATTTGCAGAAATCACTTTGGTTTCAATGCTCTTAAAGCACTTACATTAATTTTAAGAAAATTAAAAATAGTTGATCGAAATATGTGAATCTTGATAAATCAGCGGAAAATAAGTTCTATAAACATTGACTTTGCAACTATTCATTTTCATTTGCTATCAAAATAATGAAACTTAATAGCATGATTTTGGAAGAGCATATTTAAAGGCGGCGCGTTTTGGGAAACCAAAAATCACTGCGATGTCCTAGACAATAAAAATATGCTAAAGTGCACAATATAAATATGATCAGAATAGACAATAGAGCTATACAGATAGAAGAATGGTATGGGAACTGCTAAGAAAAATGTGAGCAAAACGTTGTCGTTGATTGTATCATTACACACACAACCGCATGAAAATGCAGTGCTTTTGGAACCTTATAAAATATGTATATAAAAATTATAAATCCGCGCCATACAATACCATAAAGATAAAAGGCTAGGAGTAGCGACGTCGCGCTACTCTTTCTAAAATATTGCTACTCGTATTTTAAATTTTTCTTCAACTTTGTGAAATTAAAAAGAAAGTTGAAGAAAATGAAGTATTGGTTACCAAAAGACACAGAATATTTTTAGTTCAATATTTTAGTTTTATGTTCTGGGAAAAAAAGGAATGAACAGTGTAAAGAAATTTAGTTCTCTGAATCTGTAAGAATAAATATTAATTTTGTTTTACCTATAATTTTCAATATTCAGCGGAATAGCGACAAATGTAGCGTGCTACTAGTAAATTGTCTATACAGAAATTGAATAATTTTATATTGTGATAAAATTTAATACATATTATAATAATATTTAAAAATAAAGTAATTCATTTAATGTAATCTGTAAGCATTTTATTAATAATGGCAATTTTAATAATTTTCGGGTCATTTTTTTTTTGTTTCTAAATTTATTTTTCTGAATTTTTTTAAATTTGGAGTCATTTTTTTTATTTTTTGAGGACATTTTTTAATTTTTGGGGACAACTATTTTATTTTTTAAGGACAAGATTTTTTTTTTTAGAGTAATAATATTTATGAGCCTTACTTTAATCTAAAAAATGTCCACGATAATAATTCTAGAGTTAAAACAAAATTTAACTTAAATAATTAGATTAAAAAAATACTTTGAAATTAAGTGTAATTTTATATTTCAAGTATGTATAAGAATGTTCGAAATGCTAATAAAAAATTACTTTAATTCGACGAAAATTCAATACAACCTTGTTCAATTTTGCTGAAAACATCTATTTCTTAATAAGTGGATATTTAAGTATAGTAAGATGGATATTAATCACAACTTTTTTTACACGTAAATTGAATTATCTAATTAATTATTCTCTGACCTCTTCGAATAATTTTAATTCATAGTCAACTAAATTACAAAATAAAAGTGGATACTGTATTTAGTTTAGACCTATTAGAAGATACGATCATGTATTTAAATTTTATATATGTCTTCTATATCTATACTATTTGTTCGACATTACTTCCTTTATAACTATGTATTATATAGCCACGCCTAAACTTTTTACAAAGAACACTATTTTATAGCACACAGTTATCGAAATTCATGACAGATTTTGTTGGCCAAATGAAATATTTCGGATTTATTTTTGTGTTGTTTTAGTAATGTAATAAAACAGCCATGATTTTATTTTAGAATTAGAAAATGAAATAGAATGAACAAAACGAACCTATTGTTATTTTAGCGAATCTAATTGTTTGTGTATATGTGTAACGGCCTGGTTTTCAGATTTATGTTACATTTTGTAAAGGACATAACCACAAATAAATATTTTTACTCATACTTCATGCAGGACCCAAATATCCGGTATAAACATTAGTTACCATGTAATTGTAGATACATAATATATAAATGTTCCGTATATAATTTCATACAATTTATACAAGTATTTACATTCATTCATTCCCATAGTTAAATACCTACAAACTATTACTCTACAAAATTTCATCGTTAGTTTATTGTACGCACGTTGCCACAATAGCCACACAGAGAATATATTACTAGGTAATAAATGAATCTACTAATACACTTACTTATACTTTATATTTTATTTTAGAATTATATATATTTTGCATATGAAAAAATGAAGTAATTTATCAAATTTTAAAATTCTTAATTTAGACACGGTCGCATATACATATATGAAAATAAAAATCGTTTAGACTTACTGACCCTTTGTAATAGTAAAATTATACATATCTATTTAAATACCCTCATTTATTGTTCTTTAAATTATTTAACATTGCATTTCAGATGTATCATTAGAAAGAAGCTGCCAATGGATTGGTGGTACACAACTTCATTAAATAATAATAATAAAATTTGTCAAACCAATACTTGATTTTTTTCGAAATTTTCCAAATTTCTCAAAAATGAAGTAAAACTATAGTTTTTAGAGATTACCTACACATATTTCTTGCTAAAAACAAAAACAGTGATTTTCAACTTCATTCACAAAAAAATAAACAAAAGTGAAGGTCATCTGACTTCTTAAAGATATTCTAAGAGTAAAGGATAGCATATAACACAACACCACGAATAGAGTTCCAGTCAGTATATTTTCATGAGCGCCAAAATCATTAAATATTTTATTACTTTTTTTTTCGAAATTCTTATAATTCGCAAAATTTTAACGAAGATTTAATCAACAAAATATGATGCCGGAGAAGAGAAGTAGACACCTACAGAAAATTATGGAGTCGGTTATAATGAGTGAGTAACCTGTGTTCATCCACTTCTATAAAATGTTTCGTGTGTCATATAAATTTATTTAATATGTAACAGAGCTACTTAAATATGTGTCATTTTGTATTAATTTGTGAAGGGTGAAAATGGAAAATATCTAATAGGATCAATTCTTGTAATGTACAAGATGCAAATACATATAAAATATAAGCATAACCATAGGCAAAATTCGTTAATAAAGTATATAGATGACTTGACATAATACTATGTATAAAGAAAATTACAGAAATGAAAAGCATTTAATTAAAACCTTTTGGGTCGAATTAATTCATTGAGAATACTAAAAGAAAAAAAAAACGAAACAGAAGCTTTCAATGTACTCAATTTGTATCTGAATAGAAATTATATTTCTGTAAATAGACATTATAGTTAGTAAGAAAATCTTACATGAGAAATACGACAGATGTATTTAAATAAATATTAAAGTAAGTAATTTTAAAACGAAATTGTTTTCTGTGTTATTATTATTGAAATTTAAATTGTTTTATTGTTTGAAAAATTGTATGCTAAAAAAACAATGTTGATATGAAGATGGTCACTGAATGACTGAATGATATATAGTAACAAGGATATTTATATACAAAAATAATAATTTAATTCATCGAAAAAAATACAAAACACAAAATACAAGTTTAATTAATTCATTTTACTGAACAAACACTAAATCAATATAATAATACAGTTATTATTACTATACATATATAAGCTTTATGGTTTATTTTAGAAAATTTCGTACACATCATATTTTTTAAAGTACTCTCTAAAGGTAATTTTTTTTTGACAACAGTTTGTGAAGATTACAAGTTTACAAATTTTCGCAATCTTAGAGACCTCATTCGTGAGTGAATTTGATTTTTTTCAGAGATAATAGACAAAAATTACTGAATTATTAAAATTGTACAATACTTAAGTTAGCCAGAAGATTCTTCTCAGTCAACCAGAATATATTTATAGTCAACCACAAATTATTTCTTACCAACCAGAAAAAAATTTCTGGCCATCCAGAAAAAAAAAATTCTGGCTATTCAGCATGCCTAAAATTTTTGTGTTTGTTTGAATATTAACTGGTAAAAAAAAAATTAAATTTGTACTAAATTTAAACTAATTCACTTTCTATATATAGAAAAGTCACATATAAGTAGATTTTCAGTACATTTAAATTATAGTGCTTAAAATCATTGCTATACAATTTATAACAATAAGTTTAAAATTAAATACAATGCATTGCACAAATAAATGTATTTATAAATATTAATAATAATACTGATGCCAAAATATTCATTCTATTTGAAAGAAATATGTCAAATCAAATAGACATTTCCGCACACATAAAAATAATACAAGAATAAAAATGATCTTCATTCTTCGTTTTGTGTTTTCTCAGTTCTTGCGTGTCAAATAAAAATTTTGCAATATTTAAGTACTGAGAATGAATTCAATAGTGCGTACAACAAGAAAAGAAAAAAAAGAAAAACTTTTCTTTTTTGTGTGTTCGGGGCTATTATGCCCATAAAAAGGTGTCAAAATACAGCATAGCATATAGTCAGCATGTGCTCTAATGTGCTCTTTTGAGTCACGTACAACATACCTCCTTTTTATATTGTACCAATTTATTATTATGTATACAAAATGTACTATACAATACTATTTAGATACGATGGGATTCAAAATTATATATAAATATATGCTTGTAGTTGTTGATACACAGGCACAGGTAGACATTTATAGGAATCCCTCTATAAATTGAACACTTTCGATTTACCATGAATTCAATCTAATTATCGAGAATTGTTTTTTTTTTTTTTTTATAAGAAAAAATAATAATTTGCGTAAAAGAATGACATTTATTTTCAGCAGACTCTTAAACATAGTAAACGTACATTTCAATTGTCTCGTCTAAAAATTTTATAATCACAAAATTAACGTTTTTTTAACGTTAACTCACACAATATGCTGAAACATTTTCAATTAAATATATTCTTTTTAATTAATAATCTGAATTTTAAGCCTTATCGTTGAATTCTTAAAAACGAAAGGTTACGTTTTTAATTTACAGAAGTCTTAAATTAATTATATTAAAATTGTAGAAGTTTCACTTGCACCGGACAAATATCGTAGGTGTCGACTTATCGATAGATTAGTGTATTATGTTATTATTATCATCGAATAATATATATACCAGAGTGTACACGAATATACCAAAATATACAAAACATTCTTTCATTCCATTCTGTTAGAAAGAAATTGCGTCCATAAAAACGACGAATGGATTGAAGCCAAAAACTGAAATATAATAATGGTGTATTTCATCTTTTTCAGGTAAATTTAGTATGAGCAAAATAATAGTAGCAAAGGTACCTGATAGGACTGAGAATTCATGTTGTTTACTCGCATATACGTACGTATATATACAACAATATTTTTTTTCTTCCGTTTCTTTTTTTTGCATTATGCGTGAATTGTGGACATACATAATATTTTTAGTGTAAAAACATATTTCACTGTTGGCAATATCATATTTCATTTCAATATCGCCTTTTTTATTTTGATGTAATATTTTTGGTTTATGAGTGTGTGTATGTGTGAGTTTTTTTTTCTTCTTTTATATATGGGATGGGAAAGAGTAAAATGTATAGGAAGGATATGGTTTTGTATTTTAGTAGTACTACATCTTATATTATATGTATATATTTGTAACAACTCAAGTAATAAGAACAACTTATGTCATAAAATAAATTCTTCTGAGCTCTTATTGCGAGAATTAGATGTTATAAAAATGTGTATATTTTTATTTTATTGTTCCAAAGTAATCAAAGAAATTGAAGGATATTATAATATATAATATACAATATACATACATACATATATATATGAAACAAATTCGATTTGTGTTAATATGAAATCAAGAATAATATAAAACGATTTCTTAAATATATTTATTCAGTTGACAAAATAGCTTTAAAAAATGTATTTGAAATAAAATAAATGGTAGACAAAGCCCATTTGTTTTCTGCATATCTAAACTTACACTAAAGATAAACACTATATAGATCGTAGATTGTCATACGAAAAGATAATTATCGTGCGTGTACATTTAATGGTCCATCAAAAGTATAATTATCATAGTTTTTAATTAATCAATAACGCACAACAAACCATTTAAAACAGCGTGTTTTATAACAGTACTAGAACTGTTTTAAGATAATGCTGCAAAATAGATTATCTAAAATAGTTTTAAAACAATTTTAAGAGAGAATTAAATTAAATTCGGATAATGGTAAAATTAGAATAAAAATATTATTAAATTAATATAAGTTAAATAAAAAAAGTAAGAACATAAAATGAAAAAAAAAACAAAAAAAAAGTTAGGTGTTATATGAATTCGAACCCACATTTTGTCAAGATCCAAATAGCACAGTGCACAGCGAAGCAGACAATCGAACACGAGCTTAAGTTGCAAGAAGTCGAACGAGTACTTGGATAGGGGTGACCGCAAAAATGTTATAAAAAAAAAAAAATATTTCTTTTAATTTTGTTTAATCTGTTTTAAAACAGTTTTATATTGAGTTTTAAATTAGAT
>JAABKK020060704.1:0-32532 GCA_011634745.2 Catotricha subobsoleta
AAAAAAATATGACGGTAATCTTGAGACAAAATGCAACTCAGAAAACAGTGGTACCGGGGGTGTTACAAAAGATCGATTCACCCTAGTAAATATGTATATTTAATAAAAAAAAAAAAAAGAAAGAAAAAAGGAAAATTGAATAGGTATGCAAATTAGTATTAAATAAATAATACGCAGTGCACTAAAATACATTTAAAGCTTAAGTTGTCAACTGAATTGTCTACGATACGCAATAAATTTAATTTCATATATTTTCATCCTAGAAGCATTTTAAGTGCTGAAATTCATTTACATAATCATAATTTTTTTTTTTTTTTTTTAATTTCAAATATAGGTTTAGGTAGCATACAAAATTTCCAAAACATAATAATTAATAAGTAAGTAAATAAATAAAAAAAAAAAAAAATAACATACATTATTTAGACATTTAGAGTATGTGTGCAATTTTAGTGACACCTTCAGAATGTCATGATTGCAATAATTCATACGCATTATCATCAACAAAAATTTTTAATCAACATTTTATTATCAATTTTATCATGAAAATTGAATAGTAAATTTAAAATTGTCAAGGAATTAAACATAAACAGCATAAGATTACTCAGCGTCTAGTTTATAATATACCTAGTATATAAAATAAACATTTATTTGAGTATATAGTTTATTGAATAATAATGGTTGAAGACGGTATTAAATGAAATATGTAAATCAAATATATTTAATATTGGTTTTGGTATATAAAAATATTACATTTAAAAAAGCGGATGTTTATGATTTCCCACTAAACAAACAAAAAACAAAAAAAGGAAATAAAATTTAAGTTCATAAAATCAAATGATTGCGTTATATACACAATTTAGGCTGGTGCGAAAAAACAAAATAAAGAGAAAATCATAGGGACTAGGTGTCAAAACACGCGAATGAAGAAAAAAAAAATGTTTGGTATATTTTTTTGGGTTAACTTTAGTTCCCACAAATGCCCAGGGGGTTAAATGGGGACCATTGTTAGTGGTTTTGCTTTGGGGTCAATAAGTCATTGAAGTTGTTTAATAAGAGCTTTATAATATACTAGGTTTTACAGGGTTTAATTACAAAGAGAATGAGCTAACAATGAATCAGATCGGATAGAAAATGGCTGACTTATGTATTAAAACTTTTTACTTTTTTTGGATTATTCTAACATTGTGAATCAGAATAAGTTTTTTTCTCCATTTGCATGTTTTGTCATCTAAGTCTCTATTGATTTTCGATTTTTTTTGTTTTTCGCACCAACCTAATACACATAGATAGCAAAAGCGAATAAAAAAAATAAACAGAATTGTATGAAAGGTAGCGTTTGTCACCGCAGTCACAGACGAGACTAAAAAAAATTACCATTTTTCTTTTATTCAATTCATATTCAACGTAAATTTCTAAAATAAAATAAACGAAAACTGAGTACAACGAATGAACACAAAAATATTAAACACAAATTGTAGTTGGGTTTATTCTCATGTAATTTACTTACTGTTTTGAATTTAAACATAAAAAAAACATAATAATTCCAAATAGTAATACTTTTTGTGTATTCTTTTTTTCTTTAAAATATTATATGGCCTTCTATTTAGTAGTACTAGAAATAAAAAAAAAAAAAAAACACTTCAAAATTACCATTTTGTATAAATAATTTTGGTCTTTATAAATATGTGTAGTTCAGTGTGCACAATATTTATAGAACGTAAATTATAAATTAATAACATTATTAATTCACGAGACTTAACTCAAAAATTCACATTTATCATTGTTTTACATTAAATAAATTAAAAAGTTGACTGAAATGGTATGATAGTAGAGTGGCGTCGGTCGCCGACAAGATTTCTTCCACAAATTTAAATTTACATTTAATTAATGCATTTACTGTATTATTATTAGAATTAATATTATTTCGTACGCAATACGACATGCATACATTCCAATTTCATTGTACAATTTTTCTATATGATGGCGCAATAATTATGAGGAGCATTCAAAAATATCATCAAACTTTATCGTATATAAATATATGTATTATAATCAATTTTGTCACTTATTTTATTTTAAAAAGTTAACTTTTAAAATTAAATATAAATCAAAAGCGACTGATTTAAATCTAATAATTTGAATATGATTAGACAATTTCACAGTACATTGAATGTCTAATGTTTCGTGACTTAAATTTAATTCAAAAGATTTATCGTTCTATTCGTTTTAAAAAAAATTAATTATATATTAAATTTCTAATTATTAACCATATTTATCGAAAATCGAAGATAGATATGTACTCAAGATTGATGATGTTGTGAAGTTTTAGTAAATTGTGATAGCTTTATGGCTTGTAAGAATTATATTTTTTTCGCTGGTAGTGTATACTAACCAATATGTCGATAAAAAAAGAAAACAATTGCCGACAGTATTTTTGTGGAAAAGTTTTCAATGATTCAATTTTGATTAGCATTTTCAAAAATCGTATAATGAGACACTTATTAAATAATATAAAAGTTATTCAGTTGAAAGAAAAGAATGTGAAAAATGTATTTGAATTTAGAGAATTGTTAAAAAAAAGTAAAAATTGAACGCCTCTTTTGTAAAATACTTTTCATATCCATTAATTAAACCTTTTAAATTAGTGTTAAGTGCATTATTTATTTAGCAAAAAAAAATGGCTTAGACTAACCCCAAATGCTATAACAAAAGTAAAACGAAATTAATTCATTAATTAATTAATTAAGCTTTCAGTTTTATATATTTAAATTTTTGTATTTATTTAAGTAATTCGATTGTTTGTTTCATTACTGTTATATACCACAATGTACTCTACACTACGCTACACACGCATTTAAGAATTTTTCCACAAATGCATTATTATTAAAAAGATCATTAGAAATACCAAAACGTTTTCTTTTTATTTTCATTATATTTTTTTTTATCTAAAGCAAAAACAAAAACTTTATGAAATTTGATTTGAGGGAAAATAAGTTATGACAGTTTCCTGTGAATTACCTACCATTTTACGAAAGATCGGTAACTTTAATATTAGGTAAAGTAGGTAACAAAAATTGGGTCAATTATGGCGACAAAATTTATGTGACTTTTTAATTAGGTACATAAGTAATATATTTAAATGTAAAAAAAAAAATCATGATAAAATATTTATTTCACTAAGATATCTTTTTCTTTATTAAAAAATATCCTCAATTTGTGTGGCAATCAATAATTGTTCCAGATGTAAATTCTATTGGAATACAAAGTCATAAACACACAATTAAAGTGAAAAGAAAATTCTAACACATTAATATTTATTATATATTTCCTGATATATTTATGTATCGTTGCATTGCATTCAAAAGAAAATTACATTCCATTAAAATACAAATAAAAGAGAAAACAGTATTAAAATTTATATAAAAATTAAAAAAAAAAAAAATTAGAAAAATAGAAAAATTCTTTTCAACAATATTACGAAATTATTTATTTTTAAATTCACATACATATTAACATAACAGTTGGGCACCTGCTAGAAAACAAAGTTATTAAATTCAGAAAAATAAAAGAAAAAAGAATATTTTTTTTTTTTTTGTTAATTTATCGTTCGTCATAAAAGTTATCATGTAGGTTGTAACTTGTAGGTAGGTGCCTAGGTGGTAAATGCGTACCACAAAAATATGCTATTCTAAATCTCAAAGCATAAATGTTTATTTAAGAATGTAAGAAAATAAATGTTTTTCTTATTCGATGTTGGAATTTGGTGTAGTGTAAGACTTTAGAATAAATGCAATAATACAAATACAAAAACATTATTGTTTTTATTAGCTTAACCGCAATTGTGTGGGTGTAAGTATTATGATGTGCTCAATGTTCATGCTGCATTTCATTTTTTATTTTAATGCTTTATACTTAACTTGTTGTTGTTGTTGTTGCTGTTTTTTTTTAAAGGTTTAGTGTGTGTGTAGAAAACATGTTATATATATATATTTATCTATACATATACGTATACCTACTATATAATTTTTTTTTTCTGTGCACATAAATTTATTTTTCTACTATTGTTTGTTTATGAAATAAAATATACATTTTGAATTCGACGGACTGTGGTTTGTAAATCTTTTTTAGTTTATATTTGTTATAGAATTTATTATGAATTTAACGTGAGATTTTCTTTTAAGTAATACTATATTGCAACAATGTTATTAGTTTTATGCAAGTTAATTTATTCGTTGTTTAGAACGAGATGTATTGTAGTGTATATAATGTACTAAAATACATTTTTTTTGTATTCCACTTATTCTATCCATATGATGGTATGGTATGGTAGAATTTTTGCTTACTTTCAATAAATTATTATTGATTTTTACTTGGCAGTTGTTTGCTGAAGTTACTTTACGATTAAATAAACTAAAATTGAATTGAATGATGTAATTAAGAGTAAAATATTAGTTAGTACAAGAATTTTTCCAAGATTCTTCCCTAGTTAGAATGGTCGGTGTTCATAGAAAAATATTTTGAAAAACTTAAGCGAATTGGTTATAAGTAATTTGATTTGATTAAATTTAGCAATACAAATATTGAAATAACAATTAAATGCAGATTTACATAGAAATTTAATTCATGATTGATTGAAAATACTATTTATCCACCATTACGGGTACGTGTGTAACAAAGTTTTAAAAGCCTTCAGAGCAATTTTCGTGAGACCGAAAATGCAGAACAAATTGTACATCCATATTTAAACACTAAACCAGACTCTTACCCAATGAATTATCTAATGACTTGTCTGACTGAATGATTTTAAACTTAATAGTGTCTCCTCTGCTTTGGATCACTATATTACCAAGCCATTAAGCCATTTCAAATTTTTAATTATTTGATAAAAATTTATAGAAAAAAACCATAACGTGCAACTTTAAAGGAGTAAATATTCCGTTTATAAAGATAAATGGAAATTAATTCATGACTATTTTTCTGCACAAATTCTCATTGTATGTTGTAAAACTGAAACTCTATATTTGACGTTTTTAACCTTCATTATCATTACATTTATATATAATATAAATTATATTTATACTAATATATTGTTTCATTTTCTTATCAATTTTCAATAGTAAAAAAAATATCACAATTATCTACATTCTATCTATCTTCTATTACGCTTTAAGTAATAAATTCTATGGCATTCATTTCTTTTTATACAGATTATATATTTCAAAACATCCGAAATTCAAAAAATACTGCATCTAATACGGATAATTAACTATACATACTATACTAAGTTGTTTTGTTTTGTTTATAGTAGTTTATTTAGCTGTAATTCAGTACGATATATAAATATATGCATAATGCGTTATGTGTAGGTTGAACGTTCATAAATAATAATATATTATCGTTTTGTTATTATTAGTAATTATTCATAACTGCATGGCGTGAACTGACTATTTTATTATTGATATTATATTATCTGCTATAGTCTTATTCATAAGATGTGAATGAATATATTTTTCTCAATGATATTTAAGTATATTTTTTTTTCTTTCTTAATTTTCTTTTAGATAAAGAGAGAGATGATTGACCTGCCTTCAAAAGCACACATTATACACGAAAACACGTTTCTATATACGTACACACACAATTTAATTGTGCATTTTAAATGCGTGGGTTGTTTATGTTTAAACGAGTTATTTAAAAACAAATTTATTAGCATAAACTTGTATCACACATTTTATATATGAACAACAATTATGATGCATACCATATGTGACAGCAATGATGACATCACGTTGTTTTTGGTGACATAATTTACATATAATGTATTTTTGCATATCTAACGAGTAAATGTAAATAATATGCAGTAAAGTTGATTGCATTTTCAGCACTTCAGTTATTCAGATTTTATAATGTATTTTGTGCACCAACAAATATATCTAACAAAATTATATAAAACGTTTTTCGAAAGTACAGTTGTCAGCGCAAATATTTTGAATCTAGGAGATTTCTGTGTAAGATCTTGATCACCGATAAAACCACATACAATTATAAATATTTCCATACACTTCGATATTGCTATAATTGTTAACTAACTATTTAATTTCAATGAATTGTTAAGAATCAAAAGCTTTTGTGAATTGAAAAGCACTTTCGAAAATTTAATTAATAAACGGAATCTTTATCATTTAGCTTTAATAAAAAAATAAATGGAAACGCAAAAATTTTAAATAAAATTTATGAAAATTACTTTGAAAATTCTAAATTGTATTTTATCGATGTTGCCCATCAACGCCATATGTCTTTATTTGCGTATGTTAATTCAATAACGTGAATAATTTTCCACTAAATTCAATTAATTTTTGTGTAGTCTTGAAAAAAAACAACTATATTTGTCTTTAATACAATTTAGTTCATTTATATTTTTTGCTAGAAATATTTTTAGTATCGAAAATTCGATTAGAATATTTAATGACATCAGTTTATTTAACGATAACTTTACTGTTTTATAAATTAAAAATTGTGTTGACAATATTCAAAATAAATGAAATTCTGAAATAGCATATTTTCGCTTTTAATATAAAACAGAAAAGACTAAAGAAAAAAAAGAAAAAAAATGTAATATTACTTTCTCCATTTATATTATAGTATACTATGATTTGATTCAATAAACATAATAAAATATATAGACGACATACCAATATCGATAGATACTTGAATTTGTAGCTATAATTTTATTAACTCTTTTTTTATTCGCCCTGTCATTACTAACAAGCTATAATTGACCTTTTCATTAACATATTTTATTTCTATGAAATAGGTTCATATTAATAAAATGTTTCATATTTATTTAGAATAAATTATTGTATTTTATTTTCGGTTCATGAACATTTATTTAGTAGAGCGATGAAATAAATTTAGTATGTAGTTTAAATTAGCTGATAAAATTCTATATACAGTGCACAACTGCACAGATATAACATATAGTAAAATAATTTATTCTTTTAGCATAACTTTTAGGCGCAAAAAATCTATTAAATATAAATATATATCGTCTCATATGCGCAAATAACGATGGAAAGTTTTTTTTTTTTTTTTGTTTTTATAGATAATTTGATCAAGTTTTTATTGTGTTTCATTATATTAGAAAGGTTAAATGATATGACTTGGACATATCGGAAATTTATGGTATAACAGTAAAATTTCGTCTAAACTTACGAGAAATTTAAATAGTAAACAACGACTACGTAAGACTTTTATGGATTTATGTTTAGTAACATTAAAAGCCTATCAATAAATAAATTAAGTATAAATTAGATATCTAGCAAAACTAAATAGACTAAATATTTCTTAATGTAGAAATAAGTAGTTTGATTTAAAATTCAAATAAAAAAATAACGTTATTTAATATTGACAATTTACTCAAATTATTGACTAATTAATAAAATTAACTCAACGAACTGTCAATCCAAAACTACTTCTACTTCCTACACTTTTTGTGTATAAAATAATGCCCATATTAACACTAGATATGGACAATATGTAAACGGACCCACCTTAAAAATTTATTACTATTTATAGCATTTGTACCGTAAACAGTCTAAACTTATTGGTAAATATTTACCTTTAAAATTATTTTCCATCACGAATAAACATAGTAGCGCCTAATACCTCTATCACTGTACATACATAATTCAAATTATGTATCATAAGGGAATTAAATATTTAACAATGTTTACTAGGTGAATAAATAATAAGTAAAAATAAATAATTGTAGTCATTCTTCATCGAGAACATAATTAACCCAAACTATGAACATACACAGGGACTAGAAACTTAATAACGTACAGTATCAATCAAAAATTTCGTGATGTTGTACCGAAATGAATTTTTAATTCAATTAATGTTAATCGTTTCTATCTATCTTTGTTTTCCAGGCATTTTTCTTGAATATTTAGATGCTTTAAGGTTTATGTATATTTTCCAATATACAATACATATGAGTATATTAATACAAATATATGTATATAGGAAGGAAATTACAAAGATATATTTAGTGTTCCATAGAAATATTTTCCAAAATGAAACAGCTCTTAAGGTTTAAAAAGTATACTTTTACGGGTGCGGGTGACGATTTTATTTATTGTATTTTGTTGTACCCAACATATTTATAACAGACGATAGTCATGATATCGATCGCGTTATATAACTTTGTTATTTAAAAATTACACTTGGCTAAATATAAGACTGGTATTTTAATAATATCTATATAGAAATATAAAATATATATATATAATATCCTATGTCTAATAGATACCTACAGAACACCTTTACTTTTCGTAACAACACACCAATGAATGGATAAAAAATTATATGTAGGTGTGTTTGAAATACAACAGGCATGGAAAGACTTATAGGGATTCCAAAGCGATATAAAACGTGAAAATATATAAATTTTTATGGAAGAATTTGTGTATACAGAGAAAAAAAAAGGAAATAGCTTTCTAGATGGAAATATATTCGAAAAGAATACGAATAAATTATATTTTATTCTACTTGCTTTTTTTTCTTTGCTATCTAAACTTCAAATATCGTGCTGTTAATTTAGATCAAATTTAGAAGTTTTATTATTTTCTAATATTATATAGTTATCAAAGTATTAATATAGATTTTCTGGCTACTGATTATTCTCTAATATTTGAGAAATCAAAACAATGTGCTTTAAAATTAAACTAATGTTATAATAATGTACTTACCATCAATATCGATTGTAAAAATACCAAGTCCATCTCCACCTCTTATTGAATATGTAATTCTCGAATCTGGTCCTGGTGCATCGGCATCTTTGGCTTGAACGATCATAACGTGAGCACCAGATGGTTGATTTTCCGCCACACTTCCGCTCAATACAAAATCTTCGAATTGTGGTGCAAATCTATTTTCATTTACATCAATAACTTCAACAATAACTGAAGTTTCAGATGAAATGGCCGGTGTACCACGATCAATTGCACGCACGATTAAACTATGAATTTGACGCTCTTCAAAATCAAGTAATTTTGTAGTTCTAATTGTACCCGAATATTTATCAATTTTAAAATTTTGTTCACTATCATCACTTAAACTATAAAACACTTCACCTCCGGGACCAGTATCCAAATCACTGGCTGTAACAATAGCAATAACAGTTCCTCTAGGTATATCTTCCCTTACACGTACTGTGTAATCATTCAAACTGAATTGAGGAGCATTGTCATTTATATCGTCAACTGTGACTCGTACAATAGCATCCGAGTATAGAGCTGGTTGTTCATGATTACCACCATTATCGGTTGCACGTATACGAAGTTCATATAGCTCTTGTCGTTCCCGGTCAAGTGGAGCGAAAACACTTAATACTCCTGTTACGGAATCTACGCGAAAATCTTTAGTGTCTGTAATAAGACTATATGTCACTTTAGCATTGTCTCCTAAATCTGCATCAGTTGCATTTAATCTAAATATTATCGTACCATTTAGTGCGTTTTCTGTTACACGGAAGCTTGCTAGTGATTTTTCAAATTGTGGCGCATTATCGTTCTCATCGAGAATCGTTACTGGAAGTACTTTTGATACAGACTTTTGTGGTTTTCCCAAATCGTAAACAGTTATATTTAAAACATATTCATCTTCTCGTTCACGATCTAAATAACCAATAATTTTAAGTTCTCCATTGTCAGGATCTAACCGAAAAACTGAATCATAATCTCCACTTGAAATACCAAATACTAATTTACCATTGTAACCTAAGTCACGATCACGAGCTTTTATCCATGTCACTGTTGTGCCAAGTTGCACCGTTTCGTTAACAAATATTTCATTTGGAAATTCCAAAAATTCTGGTGCGTGAACATTTTCACCATATCGACTTGGCATCATTGGTAAATCATCATTAATGCTTGTATCGCCTCCCGGCATATTATTACGTTCAGCTGAAGCAAACATTTCGGCTTGTCTCCTTGCAACACCAGTATCTTTACATTCAAATAAACCAACATGTTCATCATTGTTTAAAAACCTCCCAATACCTCCGCTAACCAGTGCCATATTTTTTGTATTACTCATCAAATGTATTTGAATGCGCATTACATCAGCAAAATGAGTACCATCCGTTGCTGTTACATTTACTTCTCTTTGTTCAACCCGAACATCATTCAAATCACAACCAACCGATATTACACCAGACGTTGAATCTAAATTAAAACAACCATCTTCATTACCGGAAACAAGTCGATAACTTATAAAATTTCCAGCATCAAAATCAATAGCTGATAATGTTAATATTTCTGTACCAATTGGTACATAGCGCTGAATATTTCCAGTGCAATCAACACGTTCAAATTGTGGTCGGTTGTCATTGACATCGCGTACTTTAATAATAAGTTGCATTTCTGTTTGTCGTCGATACGGTAAGCCCCAATCACTTGCACGTACTTTTAACAAATATTCTCGTCTCATACTTTCATAATCGATTAATTTCGATGTCCGCACAACACCGGAAAAATGATCAATGTCAAATGGGACATCATTCAAATTGGCTATGCTATATGATATGTATGCGTTTTCGCCACTGTCTCGATCACGTGCCGATACTTTTGTGACAGTCGTGCCAGCCGGTTCATTTTCATCAACCCATATTGTTAAATTTGATTGTTCAAATATTGGATCATTATCATTTGTGTCCTGTACATTAATTTTTATTTTAGCCGATGATTGTTTACGTGTTCCCGTATTACCTTGATCAATTGCTGAAACGGTAAGCGTATAAAATGCCTTTTGTTCAGCATCTAATGGAACAGCCGTATATAACATGCCAGTTTCAGCGTTAACACGAAATTCACCACCTTCATTTCCACCAACTATTTCTAAAGATACCTGAGCATTTTTTCCTTCATCCCTATCGGTTACACGCGCCCTAGAATTAATAGAAAATGAAAATAATATAAATATGTAATACTATAAGAATATTAATTTAGAATTTTTGGCGTTTATTTAAAGAAAAAAAAAATTAAAGGTGATTTTTTTGTTGTTCTCTCAAACATTCATTTGTTATTGTAATTGTTATGTAAATTATATATATATTTACCGTATAACGGGTGTATTTGGTGGTGATGTTTCTGGTACAGCAACCTCATAAATTTCCCTATTGAATACTGGTGCATTGTCATTTATGTCAGCCAAATGTACAGGTACAACTTTATAGCTTTGTCGTGGTGGTATGCCCCGGTCAATAGCACGCAACGTTAAATTATAGCCTTGTGGTGTTGTTTCTCTATCAAGTAAACGATGCACTTCTATATTGTATTCACCTGATTTTGTTGTTGGTCGTATACGAAAATGACCATCTGGGTCGCCGTCCACAATTTCTAAACTTTTTATTTGACCATGAATACCTATGTCTTTGTCTTCGACTCTTACAATTCCATAAATATTTGCATTTGAATTTTCAATAATGTCTGGCAATGCCTGTACATAAATATCCGGAACGTATAAATTAACCTGTGTGCATTTTATGGAGAGGAAGAGAAATAGATTTCAGTTAATAAATCATATTTAATATTTGTATGTATATTTATTTATCTGGAAAAGAGAGTATTATTATATTTTCTAATGATATGGTCGATGATGTGTTCTAAAAACTATAACACTATTTTGTTGTATACCCTATAAAAACAGAAACTTCAAATGCTTGCTAGCTACAATTTCTAGTATTTATTGCCAATTTCACAATAACTTATAGTATCGAAAAATATAAATAAATGATGACATAAAATTTTAGGTTTAATTACAATGTTTATTGTTTATCGAGGATTTAGTTAATCGATGATTAGAATTACGCCCGAATATTAGAATTAGTAGGTATTATAATTATAAATTTACTGATGCTAACTCATACTGTAACTGGAAATAAAATATAAGTATAATCAAAATTATTATTAAATATGGAAAATACGATAACAAAATAATGTAGAAAATTGCTATTATAGATTATTTAGCCAATAATTGCAAATATCAGTTCAATAACAATTATTCAAACCATAAATTTTCTTATTCGAAAAAGGAAGGAGGGTGGGGTAGTGAAATTCAATTTTAATACAGATCTATAAGATTGTGTTCTGAAATTTAAAAAATATCCGAATTACGCGTTGCGTGACATTCACGACACGAGATAATATAAAAAGTAGAGTTATTTCATATCAAAGTGAGCAAAAATGATGAATTAAGTAATTTGCTTATGCAACAGCCAATTAATATTAAATTTTGAACCTTTTTTTAATGAAATAAATAAATAAATATATAATAAATATATATGAAATAAATGAAGAAATGAAAAAAGATAAACTTTCCTGTGTCGCGACTCGCGACCATTAAACATCAGTTGTACACAACTTGAAACTATATAAACCAAAGAACCATGGTTGATATCGAATTTTAAATTAAAATAGATAATTATCATTTTATTTTTCGAGAACAATTACATAAAAATCTAATCTTATATGGTATATAACATATAAGAACATTTGTATTATTCCATAACCTCATCAAGTAATCTTCTTTGGTCAATTTTAAAAATTAATATTAATCCAATATCATCAACATTAATATGCATAAAGAACTGAAATAAAAATATGGAATCGAATATATATTTATTTTAATATTTTTTTTAAATTATTTTATTCGATATTACAATTTCACTAAAGATTCAATTAATTAATTTGTTTGCAACTTTTTCTTTTCTTTTTTTTTTTTCAATTCCTAACTCTACTTTTGTGCAAGACATTAAAAACGCTATATTATGTATATAAATATGTTTAAGTTTATTAGGTACCACAATAATATGTATGAAGAGCCATATAGCTAATAAACAGCAAATATGTAGGTATTTTGTGAGTGGTTTAAACTATGTTTATGAAATAATAGAGAATGTAGAGTCTTCCTATATTTCTGTAATAATATATTTACTATTACAAACCTATATTTATTTATTTCATAATAAAATTTTCGAAATGAGGGGGCGAATACCAATAATGTTTTCATGCAAATCGTGGGACAATAGAATTTGTGAAAAGCTGCGTTGCTGCTGAAACATTATATATAATATGTTTATTGTTTATTGTTTATTATATTTTAATATAAAATATAATTTTCTAGGTAAATTGTTATAAGTAGAAAACAATATACTAAAACCCCAATACTTTAACAATAACCTCTTACCCATACAAAATACTTAATAGTAATTTGCGTGTTGAGTCATCGTTTAGAATAAATTAAAAAAAAAAAAAGCATTACAAATAAAAATTAACATATGGGTGATGAATGGTGGCGCACATTGGAACGATGGTATTTTATATTTTTATTTCTTATTCACGCTCACGTAATACAGAAAACTAATAAAACACGTTCGTACGTATTTTTAAATAGGTGTTATTTAGCTGTCATTGAAGAGCTATTATTGGGCAATTTTAATTCCAAATATTAATCTTAAATAAAATAAAACGGTATTGTAAAGCAATTTTTCTTCTTATTTATTTTCCATAAAAAAAGAAAAAACGTCTTTTAGTGATATTTGTAGTGCCATCAAACCTTCAGTATACTTTTTCTTATTACTTTGTCAATTTTTCCACCAATGTCTCGTTATACGTGAAAGTATTTTTTTTTCCTTTTTTTATTATTTTTTTTTTTTTTATTGAAGTACGAAAAAAAAATTATTTAATCAGCTTATTGCCATATTATTGTGCAAAAGTTAAGTAAAAAGTTTGTTTAACACAAAATATATATTATATATATGTAATAACCATTGTAGAATGTATAACAGAAATTTATAACATCAGAAATATACTTAATAATATTGAAAATGAATATTTTCCCACTCATACCACATGATTCGCTACAAAAGTGTTCCGTTTTTTATTATTTATATATATATATATATATATTTTATTTATTTAACTTAAAATATTTAAATTCAAAGTATGGATAAGTATAAATAGCACTAAAAAGATAAAATTGAGTGTACCTCCTTTTTTAATAGTAGCTTTACTATATGAATATTGAATATAAATTTTCTCATCAGAGAGATACTTAAAATGAAATTTATACATATAAAAACACAGACTTATTACATTATTGAGATATATGAATTATGTATTACTGAACAATAACAGGCTATTTACAATCAAGCATAAATAATATCCAAGAAACGATAAAAAGATTGTGCAAAAAATAAAAAAATAAACTAACTTCCAAACACACTTTATTAGGTCGAGGGTAGCATTATGAAAATAAGTTATGAGAAATTTGGCTTTTTTTTAAGCTTTTTTTCTGCCTGTATTATATTCATTTAAAATGGTTGTGCGGTTTCACGTGACAAAAATGATTTCGAATAGAAATACGAGGTCATGAGGACAATTTCTCTTATGAGACAAATTTATTAGACTTGAATTATTTATTATATTGTGGTTACATCATTTTATGTTCAATTTAATCAATGCTTATTGAATCTATATTTATATAATGAATACATTTTACAAATGTCATACATTTATAGTTTCTAACAATAATGACAGTCGATCGGTCTGCTAAAATAAATGCATTCCATTATGCTTTTTATATGAATAGTATATATTTCGTTGATCAACTAAAGGTTTATTATATTTCAATTTTGAAATGAATTATTGAAAAATTATTGTCAAATAATTGTTATGCAGTAGGGTCTCGCTAACTCTAACTCAAAATGTATTTTTAATTTACCGAGTTTCCATTATAAATTGATAACGGTAAAGTTGGACTTATAGAGTCCTCCTTGTCAAATTTAGTTTGAGTTATAAATCAAGAGATACGAGTTATCGAGGTCTCGACTTAACGGGACCCTACTGTATAACCATTTCAATTAAAAAAATCAAAACTCAAAAAAAGAATGAGAAAATAAAAGAATAATAAAAAAGTAAAATAAAAGAAAAAGTTAAAATGGATTTCCATAATCTTCTCCATCACGCACAACCACCAAAAACAACAAAAACAGTTAAACGCCCACTAAATCCAAAATTGTGTAAAAATCCATGAACGGTTATATTTCTCATAAATAAGGGAAAAAAATGGTATATACAAAGGTACTTTAGCCGTTAACAAACCAATTCACTCTAAACAAGCATCATACCATCATTGAAAACAAAACACGACTTAACCAAAAAGACAATTTGACATTAACGATGAATAATCCGCAGATATTTTTCTTCATCATTTCTCTTCTTTTTTTTTTATTCGGTTTCATCTATGTTTCCATATTTAACAAGCACGCAGCCAAATAAAATTTTTAAGCATAATTTAAAGTATTAATATGTATAGGTAAATGTTACGAAATTTCACATATATACAGACAGACATGGTATGATATATATTATAATTATATTATATACCTACCGATATAAAAAAAAACTTGAAATTATTAATAATAAATTTTGAGGAAGATAAAAGTTCTAAGAACACCCATAGCCTACCTCCCCGCTCGTCTCACTGTATGGTAATCTGACGAGCTATAGATTAATGCGTTTAGAGTTTTCTGTTTAAATCGCGTCCGATTTATGCTATGTTAATGTCTAGTTTTTTTTTTTTTTTTTATTCTTAGGTATGTTTAATATTGTGTATATATAATATATATGCTTGTATAATTATTAATAATTTATTAAAAATTTATTCCAGTAGCACAATATTGATGATGACGTTTCTATTATAAGAGCATAAATCATGATTACCAAATAGGTTTCTCATCTCACTAACGCAAGAAAAGAAAAAAATAAGTTATTGTTATGAATTTATGATATTGTCAGATATTTTTTTTATCGTCATTTTTTAATTAAAAGCATATTATTAAAAACTACCATATTTTGTGATTGAAAGCTTTTGCAATAAATGAAGGAATGTAATAATATATAAGGAATATCATTAGAAGCAATTTTGTTCATGGTATCGATATGTCTATTCTTATAAATCTATGTTGTTTCTTTATAAGTATATATTAAATAAATGTAATATACTATTATGGGACCATTATTTTCGTATAGAACACAAATTTCCATAAATAATACAATACTTCATACAAGATTCCTATTTTGATTTGAAAGTTTTTATAAATATTATTAAATACTAACCTGTTTAACACGAACTTTGACTTTTGCTTTGCTGGCTTGACTCAATCGATTACTATAGCTTCCACCACGATCAGTTGCAACAACAACTAATTCATGCAATGATCTGTCAGTAAATTTTAATGGTCTTGTTAATGTTATCACTCCACTAGTTGGATGCACTGCAAACCAATCTGTATCATCCAAAAAACTATAATAAATTTCTCCGTTGATTCCAAGGTCAGCATCTTCGGCCAATACTTTTATAATACTTCGATGTAATGGAGTATCTTCAGCCACTGATACCGAATACTCATTTGGATAAAATAATGGGCTTAAATCATTTGTATCCAATACACGTACAATAACATGACAATCATCTTCCATAACAATTTTTGATTTTGAATCACGCCGTGTACCAGTTGCACGAATGTCCAATCGATATTCATCAATCTTTTCACGATTAAGTATAACATTTCCGGTTCGTGTACGAATTGCTAAGAAAGCAAAATCACCAACTATACGTTCTTCGGCTTTAAATAACTTTTCCTTGTCACCAGCTACAATTCGATACTTAACATCTAGTTCAGGTGTTAACGATATCCCCAATCTATCTTCATTTGGTGGTTGGACAGCGTATGTTTTTCCCACACTATTTTCCGGTATCGATACATTGTATAAACGATGGATAAATTTAAATGTTGTTGTTGGTATCGATGTAAATAATACAGGAGTCTGTGTTGTAGTTGCAGGCGGTAGCAATTGGGATATTGATGGTGACGATGTTATTCCAATATGGGAGTTATATGGAGCGGTGTCACCGAGGGCACCAGCTAGTATTATCATTGATAGCAATAACAAAGACATACGTAGCCGGCACGCTCGTTGCACTCCGCTCACATTTGAAATCATTTTATTGTCGGCTACCTCATTGTATTTTTCTGAAATAATAAAATAAAATGAATTAGAATTAATTCCGAGTTTTATATAAATATCTAAATTTATCTTAAAAAATAAATCTGTTTTTGTATTTCAAATAAAAATCAATGTTTCAACTCGAAAAGAAATAAAAATCTATATTTTTTTTAATAAATAAATAGAATTATGTGATGTGAAACATTTCTGGTCTGAAAGCACATATATCAGATTCTTTAGTAACAGAAGTTTGATGTGAGTGATTTAAAAATAGCAATTGCAAACTGAATGCTTTTGGAGCTAAAACGAAAAAAAATATGTATTTATATATAGAGATTTAAAGAAAATAAATAAGAACCATGCTAAGTGTTATTCTGTAACTGTAATATGTTTAAATTCTATACTATATGCTGTTATTCTGAGACTATAGTGTGGCAAGTATGTACACAACAGGCAAACAAACGGCAACAACCAAAAAAATATTGTGAGATAAAAAGTATAGTCTATCATCCCTTTAAAAAGTTGATGTTACTTTTTAAGTATATAGCTCTCGCTGCTCGCTAAAGTATTATGTATTTTATATTTAAGATCCCTTGTTCCCACAGCAGCAAATCGTTGTGATTATATAATAGTATTGAGACGAAGGGTATATCTAATCTATATATATTATATTATATATATATATAAATATATACACAAATATATTATATATATTTATATATATGTAGTGTACCGATACCGACCTACCACTATACAAATACAATGTGTACATTACACGGTGGCAGTAGGTCTGATAACTGTTAGGTACATATTACACATAAAGTTATCCCATTCGAAATAGTATGCACATCCGAACGAGACTAAAGAGGGTGAATCAAGGAATATCCTTTTATTATCCAGACGATGATTGTGTATATGTGTGCGTGTATGTGTTTTGTATTTTATTTATATATTTATTTATTTTCGTTTTTTTTTTTTTTTTTCATCTTATATTTTTAAGAGTATTATAGGCATTACTTTACACTAATTCTAACTTTAGCACGTCATACAAAATATAACGCAGAGAAAAAAAAATTAAATAAAATAAAATTTAAAAAAAAAAATATAGAAAAAATAAAATTCGTTTGTTGAAAGTTGATAAGATTATTTTTGTGGGATTTAAACGGAATAAAAAAAACTTTTCATCCCCTCATGCGTGTATGGTGTATATGCCATGCCGTGTGCGGTATTATAAATATATTTTGTTGAGATAAATACAACAAGTTTGTAAACGTAATTTATGTACGGAAATTGTGAATTGATAGGAAAACGAATATTTATTTATTGGGTGCTGTGAGCGTC
Organism: Catotricha subobsoleta; assembly: GCA_011634745.2. NCBI lineage: Eukaryota > Metazoa > Arthropoda > Insecta > Diptera > Cecidomyiidae > Catotricha > Catotricha subobsoleta. Next base: position 18,414 of record JAABKK020060704.1, read on the forward strand.
TATTTTTTTACCTTACTAATTAATGCAATAATATAATATTTATTTTTCAGAAAATGAAAGGTACAAGAATATAAAGTATATTTCTTTTCCATAACAAAAAATTAGAACAATAGAACAATAGTTTTTTTTTTAAAGTCTAACTTAATTTCTTTAAGCAGACAACAGAAATAAAAACTATTCTTGGTAAGTACCTTATAACGTTTTTAAAATGTGAAGAATAATTTTTTGACAAAATTATGCAAAATATTTTTTAAAACTCAAAAAACACAAAGTACGACAACAATATGTTTCTATATTTTATTGTAATTGTCGGGTTTGAAAGATTTTTTTTTTCTTTTCAAATATTGTATAAGTGTAGGATTGTAAGTAAGTATATGTTACGTGTACGTACAGTAAACAACAAGAAACAATAAATTCTTATCGCGTTTCAAACCATTAATAAAATTAAACGGCATGTATTGTGGGCTTGTGTGTTGTATATAAAATAAATATTATTTTTGTTATAAACTTTACAATTAATATATTCCATCCAGTGAGCTTTTGATATACTGTTTATAAATCAGTTTATATTATTCTATTGAACTTGTGTACGTTATCTTCAAACTGGCGCCAAATTATATAAATAATATTTATTGATAATTTTATTGTGTATTTATTGGAACTTTTTTTTTTTCTTTACGTTATCTCTGGTGAAAAATAAGTTAGGGAAATATGACATCATTTTGAATAAGCACAAAATAATATCAATTTTATAATTATTGTTTAATGAATTTCTATTGAATATTTAATAAATTTTTGTCTTATAATCTATGGCTATAAAATATAAATTGTCAATAGCAAGGTCGAAAGCCTAAATAAAAAGCATTTTTCATTTATGAACACGGCCGACTAATTTGAAAATGTTTATTATAATATTATTATATTTTGTAATTGGATTGGGTTGCTTGAGAAATTTTCAGTAATTTTCCAATATTTCATGAATGGAATATTCATTTCAACCGGGAATTATTTTTTATTATCGTAGAACAACAATATTCAATTGTAAATAGATAAAAATATTAACTAAACCTACCTATTGTTAATTCATTCTAAGATTGTCTGTTAAAATTGAACGTTTTCGTTTCATGTTTATAAAAATTTGGAATCCATTTTTACAAAATATTGGAGAATCATTGTTTTATTTTAAAATAAATTCTACGGAAGGGTTTATTTAATTTCCGAAACATTGAATTTGGACCCCTATTTGAGAAGAGACAGCTAATGGTCTAAGTTTCCACATGATCCTACTCTCATCCTGTTTGTTCCCCCCCTCCCCTCTTAAGCAGAGCTTTTGTTTCAGAATCTATTTTATACGTACAGAATTGCTGAATTTTTTTTTTTTAATATACATATAATAATAAAAGTTAATTTTATAGCATGATATAGCATTATTTTCAGTTATTTAGTTCAATATGGTAGATCAGTTGGTGCAGAGCCGGTTTGATAGCGTACTCACGTCCATTTTTGAGTACGGCGAATTTTACTGAGGGGCGAAAAAATTTAAATATCTAAATGAAGTATATATATATATATAATAAATAAATATGCGTTTTTTTTATTTTGATAAAGTAAGTAAATTAAATATTTTTTTTCTATTTTAAACAACATCAAATGTCATTGATAATAATTAATTGAAAATTTGATATTGTATGAAATATTTAAGAAAGTAATCGCTTTGGTGATTAAAGCGAAAAGAAATGTTCCAATTGAACTGCAAGAGGATGTATCTAACGAGCCAAGCTTAATATCAGAGTCTCAAAGTTTAATATTATTGTATTGGAAAGCTGGGGATTTATAGTATTCATTGTAATTTGGTATGAAATATTACCAAATAAATGTTGTCAGTAGAGCAATGCAATAAAAAACTACTGATATTTCTACTGGTACTACTTTGCTAGATAAAGCTCACATATAGGAGAAATAGTATCGTGAACGTCAAGATCACTGCCATGTCAATTGTAGATGATTTGGAAATTCCCAAAGTAGAACAAAAAATGAACGAAGTTCATCACCGCAGGAAGAAGAAATTATTCGAATACCAAACACTGGATGAAAGTGTTAATAATACAGAGGACAACTTCCGCATACATTTATCAATTCTGTTTCAAATAGATTGAAGTCATTACAAGAATTTAATAAGTACTGGGACTTTTTATACAATTTAAAAGAATTACCAGATAGCCAAACTGAATTATTATAAAATTGCATTCAGCTTTAAAAAAATTGTAATTTCCAATTGCCACTGGAACCTTACAAGCACAAGAGCAAGAATCTAATGATGAGTTTGGTAATGAATATGATGATGGTGAAATAAACCTCCGAGTTCGAAAAAGCGTAAATTCACGTCCGGATATAAATTCACAAAAGCTATGTAGAAAATTAATTTCATTAAAAAGTTTTCTTCCAGATGACAAACAATTTCCAAATGTGTGGGTTGCGTTAAAAAAACTTATTAACTACGCCTATTATTGTTGCTACAGTAGAAAGAAGTTTTTCTAAATTGAAATTAATAAAGAATTACCTGCGTTTTAGTCTATCCCCAGAAAAATTAACAAATTTGGATATTTTGAAAATGAAATTGGACGAGCCATCAATTATGATCACATAATAAAGAAATTTGCAAATGAAAAATTGCATAAAATAAAAGTTTCATAATTAAATTCTTAATTTAAAAGTAGTTCCACACTGCACAGCCCCCACACAGGTTTAATTATATTCTTAATGTTAAATTATATGAATTTCAATGAATTGTTTTCGAATATAAAAACAAATACTATGTTTGAATTTATATTTTATGACAAGTCTTAATAATAATAATTATGGTTTATTTTTCTGGTGAAGGCGAAAATTTTACGTTTGAGTACTTTAGGATTTTGTTTCAAACCGGCTCTGAGTTGGTGTATCATTAGTGCAAGTTTGATTCACTTAAAGCAATGTTATTTTCACGTACATATATTTCACCGTTCTATTGTATTATTAAATTAATAGAAATTTATCGATAAATTATTTGACAGTGGATTTTTGCCAACATACTTTAAGAAAATTATTGGCAATAATCCATAGAGTATTCAGCCACGCGACACAAATAAATCATTAACTAACGTAGTGATTGGCTGGCTGAAATGAACATAAAAAGTAAATTGCAGCATATGATATTTGTCAGACCGAGCAAATAGTAAATGGGTTACTTTTAAATCTTTGTCATATATTGGCAATCAGCCTTTGCAATTTAAAAAAAAGACAAAAAAAAAACTATAAAACACAATTGGGTAGGTATCTTCTCCATGAATCTAATCTAAAATATTATTTGACTCGTTTCAATTCCATCTTTTCTAAAAGTTTAAAATCTGGCATGAAAATAATTGCAAAAACAGGATCTTCGTAGAATTTCTTTATAAATAAATTTGCTTTTTAATGACGCATTTTTCGTTCACTGTGGAAATAATTGATAATTTCCTTCTTAACCGAATTTAAAAAAAAAAAAGTCATTTAAAAGTTATAATCTACCAGTTTTGATTTTGTACGTATCGCCCTAAAGCCATTTGTTATTTTTCTATTTTAACCAAATCTATCAAACACAAACATTGAAGTAAGTAATTGATTAAAATTCATCGTGCTCGCTCGATTTGTTTTCTTTTATATAGGTATATATATATAATTTGTGTAGTTCGTTGAAAATGTCTCAAATACAAACATAAAGACGAAAAGAAAAACTCAACATAAAATTATACAATAATAATGTTACCCCTGACATAACTATTTACCAGAAAAAGAGCAAAATGCGAAATTATCCATACAGACCCCATAATATATTACATAAACCAATTCGCATGTCCGTCACCCTATAAGATTGGATTGGGACACGACATATACATAAATATGGTATGGCAAATCTAACCTAACAATTTATTTGTAACAAGAAACATCTAGCATCGCAATCGAGAGCTACATATTTACAAATAATAAAATCTATCTCTACGTGCTATATTTTATATTATTATTTTATTTTATTTTATTATATTTTTTTTCCATATATTTTCTCTTCGTTTCTTTTTTTTTTTTTTTTCTTTATTCTGAGGAGAAAATCACCTTTTCTCTGTAAAGTAATAACATCTGTTTTTGGGTGTTACCTTTTCCATGAATAGAAAACGTAATTTATGTAATGTACTCAAATATCGGTTTCGTTTCGTTACAGAACAGTTTTTAGCCATAAAAAGATGAATTGAGTATATATTCCATTCGATTCGAGGTAGGACACAGTACACGGCACAGCATATAACCCATGTAACGTGATTGTACGGATGAATGAATGACTAGATGGAAAATTTTATAACACGATATGAAAGAAATGTAAAACACGTTGATGATCATAATTTATATCTTAAAATATATTATATTTAATTTATTGAAATATTTTTTATAAATTAATTAAGAAGTAAATGAACCTAACAAATCTAATCCTTGATACGGTTATCGTAACACTTGTTTTATAGAGAGAGCGAGTAAGTATATCAAAGAAAAAATAGTTTGTCGGATCTATAAATGTGAATTATAAAATTTACTGTTATTCTGATATAGAACTGCTTTTGTTTTACCAGCATGAAAAAAAAGAGAAAAAAAAATGATATAAATATGTTATTATGCATATCGCATTTACCCTGGATTTCGCTTGAACTGTTGTTAAAATTGATATGAAACCCGACCAACAGATTTTATATCAAATTTAATTATGCATACATAAACTACCAGCTACCTGCGGTTGTTTCAACAAAACGCAAAATTATTTTGAGATTTTATGTGACTCATCAAAATTCACATATATTTGATACAAATTGTCCATATAGAAGCCCTGAATAAAATCTCTGTCTATAATAATACATACATTTTTTTGTTCATAAAATTGTATATGGGAGCACATAAACAAATTAATTATGGTCGAATAACATGAGTCTCGTTCTCTATCTTGTATAAAATATAAAATATGAAATACATGTTACGCATCTCTAACACCGACTGTCAGACCGTATATGATATAAAATACTAAATAAAGTACTTCGATTTCAAATTATATATATTTTAATAACATTATGTACATTGAATTTTGTGCGCGACACGAACAATTCAAACATATATAGAAAAAAAAGCATCTAAAAATTTGCTACTGATAAATTGTGTGTATACTGTACTATATGTATGTATAGTATAATGTATATAAAATATAATCAATAATACACACAGCAAGAACCAAATTGCATGAAAACTTAATTAAAATAAAATTTCAATTTCATGAAATTACTATTGAAATTTGCCTGTGGATAAAAAATAATTTTCAGAGAGGCTAACGAACATTTTATAAGCTAGCCTCGAACATTAATAACACATATCATCAATTTAAAGCTGGTGAAAAATCTAACGCTGTAGCGTTGCAAACGCGCTCGAATCTAGAGGCTAATCGATATTTTTGAGCAGAAAAGAAAAAGATAATTGAATTTGACCTCCTTTTTTTTGTGATATCAATTAGTTCCATAAGTGGGATATCGTAGCACTAAGTATTAGTAAGCTTTTAATATTTGTATTAAAAAAAGCCGAGTTTGTCTATTTGATATTATCTAATGCCTAATATACTTTGGTGCTGATATATTATTCTCTAAAAACACACGTATATAAAAAATATAGACCAAAGACTCAGGCATACGTGCGCACGGGTCTGTGAAGGGGTATTACCGCCCCCCTTGAGATTTTAAAATAGAAAGAAATAATCTCTATTTTTATTCTCATATTGACCTTCATTTTTTTTTTTTTGCTCGGACGATTTTTGAGAAGTGAAGTTTTTTTTGCTCGCACGATTTTTTGAGAAGTGATTTTTTTTTGGTCAACCAAATATTTTTTTTTTCTTTCAAATTTACACCCCCTAGAAAAAACAAAAACGTGCGCACGTATAGACTCAGGTGTAACTATCTAGTTGTATAATAAAATAGTAGCGTTATTGAAAGTGCCATGCTATTAAAATGCACATAGCCACAAAGCACAAATGAAAAACAACAACCATTGATGAAATTAAAAAAAAAATAGAAAAAAAAGCCGCACACGCTGTTAAAGTTTATTCTATGCGGGTGTAAAGTTTTAATTAATTTTGTTAGAAACATTGACACTTATCTCCAAAGTAAAAATACTTTATTGAAGAATAAGGAACTTTTTTTTTTCGTTTTAAAGCAATTATTACTCATTAATTAAAGAAAAATGTTTTATTTAATAATATTTAAAATTCAGAAGATCCTACACCCCGTGTCCACAGTTCATTACGCATGAAGTAATTTTATATTTGGCCATAATTCAGTTACTAATTCTGTAATTAAAATTATGGTGATTTATATTAGAAGAAGCTGGAAAACCGAAAAATATGGACGTATTTTATTCATATTTATTTCAGTTTTCTGTTTTTTTTTTTATTAACATTGATACCCGTACCTGCTTGCAGATAATATAATGTCAATATTTAAAAAAAAAAAATCTAAAGACATCACGTCATCTCATGCATAAAAGGATTCCATTACTAAAATAATTAAATACATATGATCAAAATTTCAGATACTTATAGTTCTACATGATTTTTTTTTTCATTTTTGTTTAATGTCGAAAATGAAGTACGTAATGTAATGTAATACAGCCTGTGCTGTTTTTTCTGTCATTCTACATTTTTTTTTTCTTTAAATAACTTTATTGGCTTCAGCATAAAAAAAAAATTCTTGTCACATAATTTTTTAATAAAAGTGTACGATTATTATTGAAGTTTAAAATTGCAATTTTAGACACATAAAAATATATATCAATGTATAAGTATATATACTCGTATAATATATATATATCTAATAAATAAGTATTTTACTTACTTAGATAAAATAAAAAATAAAATGATCATATTCCGTACTTATGTCGCGTCGTCGTGTATAATGTATTGGCGCTAGCAAAGGGAATATACTTAACAACATTTACGTTTAAATTAAATTATGTCATATAATAAGCTATACATATATTACTATTATTATAATGAAAGACACGTAAAGTTTTAAAAAAAAAGAACAAAACAAAACAAAACAATATATGATGAATAGATTTAATGATGTCATGTCGTGCTGAACGATATTTTTACTTAAATTTTTCACTTCTTATTTTTATTTTTTCATCACTAATATTATATTTTCAATTTATTTACGTTTGAATTAAATGAAAAAAAAAAAAAAATAAACAATATTCAAAACAGATGAAAACCTGTTTTAATATTATTTTTGATGAATTGAAAAACATACATTTAGCTAGTTCTAAATAATATACGATATTAGATGTTTAATTAAGATGTTTTTGTGTTTTTTTAGTTTTTTTTATTTGTAAAATGTTATTTTCTTTTAATGGTAAATATGGTTTTTGTCAAATGAAATACAAATAAAGTAAGTAAAATTCATAAAAGTAAACATACCAAAAAAAAAAAAACAACAAAAAAAAAATTGTAAGTATTTAACAAATATGACTTTTTATATTTTAGTCGTTTGTTGTATTATGTGACTACACAATATTCAATTCTTAACATTTTTCAATTATAATGCATCGCGAGTAGGTTGATTTTACGGTTTTGAAGTATTGAGTGTTTGATTTATTTATTTATATATTTATTTATTTATTTATATATAGTAGAGAGAGTCAGTCACAAGAGTTGTATGGGCTCATTTATACCTTTGCATAATATTATGAATTTACGTTTATAGAATTACCTTTCACTTCCTGTGGTTTGTTTGAATTTTGAGTAATGTGATCTTATTAACCACAATATTATATTTAAAAAAAATGAAAAAAACAACAAAAACAACAACAAGAAAAAAAATACAAAACAAAACACAACAAAAAAATATCGTTGAACCCACACAAAATAACATTAATCAGATATTGTATATATATATGGTAAAGTCGCAATTTACTGCGTGGTCGATATTTATACGAGTAATCCGAATCAAAATCCGTTAATATATTATTTCTGTGTTATTTAATATATTGTAATGTAGCTGCTGTACGTAATTATATACATTAAAATACTATAGAAACCGTCACTATACGTGCAGCATATTATCATGATGTATTAAATATAAAGACGGTATAATACAAAGAGGTGGGTAATTACTACTGTGGGTCTGACAAATTATTATTATTTTTTTTTTCTTATCTTATTTATTATTTTTAATTTCTCGTAAGTTGAATCGTTTATGAGACAATTCACAGTAATATTTTTAAATAATAAACTGTATAGCGTTGTGGTTAATGATCATATTCTGGAAAGCTATAGCTGGTTATCGGTAAGAATATTATTAACGGTCGCTTAGTTTGGGTTGGCATGATCATCGTTACGAAGAAAGTATTAAAAGATAGGGAATCAATTTGCATTTAATAAACCTTGAAAAATAAAAAAAATATATCACAAATCACAATGACTGTGGGCAATGAACATTTAAATCGTAGAAAACTTCTCGACATTCTTTTTCTATTCTTTAAAAAGAGAGATTATTAGACACATTTACAATTTACGTATAGAACACTTTCCCTCTTAAGAATGACTTGAACTATACACACTAATTGAATTCTGTCGTTATATATACAAAAAAAAAAAAAAATAAATAAAAATGTAATGTAGAACAAAAAAAAAACATTTTTAAATCTTATCTGCAAATAATAAGTAGGTAAAAAGTATAGTTGTGTAATACAAATATAAATGTACAAAATGATTTCTGTTAAAGCGATGGTCTATTACTTTCAATTTATATCTTTTGTAATTATTTAAGTCAAGTATAAATGGAAGTCATATTGAATAAACTTGAGAACAGAATTCCAAATCCAAATCCAAATCCAAATCCATTTTCCATAATAAACATGCTCAACTATCACAGCATTATTTTACACAGAACATATATACAATACATACAATATATGAAAATACGCAAAGTTCACAACCGTAAAACAAAATTCATTTATTAAGATACAATCTAAATTACAAATGAGCTCTTTAAGCAGACATAAAACGTTGTATTTCCATCCCTTTAGCTTTTCTACATTTGTACGATATTTTTCGTATGCATGAAAATTGTACCAGCGAATATTTACAAGTAGAATGGATAATATTTTCAACTATGGTTCCGATTTCCGAAGCGAACGAATTTCAATTATTTTTTCTTCTGGATAGAATTCTAGGGCCTATAGAGAAGTGATGTTTAAAATCTTTTCTTAGCGAATCAATAGAGCTTTAATTCGACATTGTTTTGATATTTGAAATTTTTTCCTGGTTTGATAACTCAACGAAATTTGCCATTCAATAAAATAAACAAAGAAATGAATTTTATAACTTCCTTATTCGGTTTGATAAATCGTCGATTCGAACTGTTATATAGCATTTATAAAACTTCTTTGTTCAATACAAGCAATTGGTATGTATAGTTACGCTCTAAGGCGTTTCAAATGAAAATACTTTAAAAGCTAGTAAACAAACGAACCGACAAATATTGAGATCTTGTCTTTTACTCTGTAAAGAACTAAATATACAAAAGCATATAGTTAGTTGCAAAGAAGATATTTTCTGACGTTATCGTCAAACATAGCATAATAATATAGTAATAATAATAATAATATATTATTGAATAATATAATAGCAAACAAACATTCATATAATAGAAAGATAGAAACTTAAATAGAAAATATATCTACTTAAATAATATATACATACGATATACAAGTGTGTTTCTCTGTTTCTATATTATGAACATTTATTTCAAATAGTAATGTATTAATAATTGTAATCTGGAACATTATTATAAGAAAACAAATGGCATAATATCCATATTATGTAGCCTAAATTATAATACATTACTTCGAAGAAAATAAGCTTTGTTTTTAGGCAATTGCTGTGCTTGTGAAAATTTTATGGAAAAGAAAATGCTGCCGAGAGCATATAATTTTCCATGAATGGAGTATGTGATGATCGTCATATACGATTCTATTCATTTGATGATGACTGAGTTGTGTTAAATATTAATAATATTAAGTATTATTGTCACTGTTATCATTATTATGTCATTCAATCTTTTATACATTTGTATATGTGTTATACACACCAATATGATATATAATACTAGATTCAGAATTATATAAAATTGAATATATATACAAGTGAAGTAAGTCCTGCTCAATGTCTGTTTATTAAAAAAATGTTGATAATATTTATACACATTTTAAACATAACCAACCCAAGTGCAAATAAATTGGCAAAACATATTGAAAGCGTATATTATTTATTATATGTAGATTGTAGGTACAATATAAATATAGTATATATTAGGGACATACTAACAGTATATTAAAACGTAAGTACTATGATATATTTTCTAGATTAGAAATAAATCAGAAATGTTAATATAGTGGAATGTAATATATATAATGTGTTCTTTTTAGTATATTAGAAAAATATTAAAAATATTTAAAAGGGCGCCATGTCTTATATATTGAATATTAAGAACATATTTAGCGAATACTGGAATGTAATATACAATTATTTTCTTTTTTTGGGGATTGATACTAGAAGAAGAGAAAACATATTAAGAACCATATAAAAAAAATATTCAAAATTTTCACTAGGGAAACTATTATATAACTGTTTAACATTGTTTTTTCCGGTCTTTAAGTTCATTATTGAATTGGTCGAATTCAATTATTAAGTGGTAGAAAATTTACACATGATGACATCCAAATTTATTGAAAATTATTATTATTATTTAAGCAAATGTTTCAAAATTTAAACATACAAACATAAAATCTTACCACCATCCCTTTTCCGATTGAATTACAACAGTTAGTTTTTGGGCTAAATCAATTAAAATAAGCAAATGTTACCTTTAATCCATATAATCAGTGAAAGCGCGCACACGATATTGTTTATGTGGCGTTTAAATATTTGAAGCCATAATGTGGGAGCAATAATTCAATCAAAATAGTATATAATGGACTGAACCTGCTATTGCTAAAATAATGAACAATATAATTTGTGTATTTCAATACCAGTAGCCGGTGTTTTACGGTAGATTGTAGGTATTACAACTACGTATGTGGCATTATACGATGTCATAGAGAGAATATATTGCTTTGTTTATTAAATGCGGCGACTAAAGTATCATTTATGTTTCCTGTTCAATGTTCGTTAAATTATATTTATATTGCAAATGGGTACACCCCGCCCCCCATACCACTTGCCAAATATACTATTCCTTTATTAAATTCGTTGCATGTTTTCACAAAATAATAATGTATTTGGTGCTGGGAAGTGAACCGCATCAAGCCGAACCGCAAGTACTTTACCTTTTTCGTTTTTAGAACAGAAATTCCAACCAAAAGACGCAGAATTTTGTTCTCGTGAAAATATACTTGTTTATTTTATTTCAATTTTGGTATATTTTTCTACCATATATTTTTTCAAGACTTTGGTAATACCATGCAGACGTCTGTTTTAGAACCGAATCCAAGGAGAAACCGATACCCTCTTTTTTATTTTCAGAACCGAACCTAAAGAACCGAACCTTTTACTTGTCTCCTAAGAACCGAATCGTTCAACCGATGATTAGTTTTAAGTTTTATAAAAATATTTTTGCTCATATAAAAGTTTTTTAATCATTCATTCATTTTGTTTTAAAAATTGTCAAGCTATCACTATAATAAAAAAAACTCATAAATAATAATTGTCAGGTGCTGAAAAATTACAATAATTGAACCTCACAAAAATTTCATGTTAAAACAAAAAACTAATGAATAAAGACATGAATTGAATTAAATTGAATTGAAATTGTTCAACCGAACCCTGTTTTTCACATTTAAAGAACCGAACCTTCAAAAATTGAAAAGGTTCGCGTCCCTGATTTAGTATGAACCTAGATAGGGCTGGGATTATTCGGCTAAATCATTATTCCAATATTTTTATTATATCTACTATTCGAAATACTTGAGCTATATAAAAATTTTACATATTCACAGACACTCCATCTTCATTACCTACTGTGGTAATGTACTTTGAGCGTGTCCATTACCCGAGTACATCGAGAGTAAACGATTTCTATTTTCATTTTTTTTTTTTTTTTTATTAAAATTGTTTTTTTTATCCTGGAATTATCCGGGTAATAGAAGCGTGCAAAGTGTATTACTATGGTAAATCTACTTCGGTAATGAACATTGCAAGAGAGAGAGACGTAAATATAAATAAAATTTAATTTAATTTGTTTCAGCCCTGAATATTATAAATAAATAAGTTATGAAAACAAGCTGTCAATTAGACTCATTTTCGCGAATAATATTTTCATTAACAAAGAAAAATAATAATCCCTAGCATTATTTTATCTTCTAATTAATTTTCGTTTTGTTTATTTTTCCCATTAATTAAGCGTTAAAAAAAATAAGCTTTATGCACAAAATAAATATTTATAGTTTTTAATTTAAACTAAAGTCCCAAACAATAGAAATAACGTTTATTTTTAAAGGGGCAAATTTTTCCGAATTTCCAAAAGTACACAAACAAAAAAAAATCCTACAACTAAATATTTACTTGATTTTTTTCTTTCAAAATTTGACAAATTTCTCAAAAATGAGGTAAAATCTCTTGTATATAAGTATATACGTACCTACACACTATTAAACATGCCCTATACCAATAATACGTATAATATCTTTAGATACATACATATACTATTATGTATTATTTTTTTTTGAATATTCGTCTCGGCAGAGCTATATATTTATATACAAGTCACATTTAATTTAGCATTCATAACTATGAAGTATTATTGTAATTAAAAATTCATTCTGTTTTAATCAAAGTAAAGTAAAGTAATAATACTCATTGAGAATAATTTTTCTAGTAGCATTTTTCTGGATTGTCAAACAAACTGAATACAAATATATAATGCATCAAATAAATTATAATTTTATTTTCATTTAATTCAATAAGTGAAAAAGTTGAAATTATTATTCCGGTATTCGTCAGGTAAATACTTTGTGTAATTGAATTAAAAAAATATGATTTTGTAATTTTTTTTTATAAAACGATAAATTATAGTCAAATAAGTCACTAGAACAAAATTACGAAATTGTATAAAATAGAATAAAAAAAATTAGTAGGAAAACCGTAAATTACATATTCTATCTACATACAATAAATGAAACATATGTGTGACACTTACTTTTAATGAATGGATAAGTGTAAAATGTACATGCCTAATTACCTACAGATATTAATGTAAACATATCTTCACTTCACAGAAGACTACTAGACATTTTTGGTGCAAATTACAAAGCTGAGCGATATACGAGAGATATAAATAATCGTGTAACCGAATAGTAGTAGCAAAACAGATTAATAACTATATTCATCTATTATACAGTTTTGTGTGGGTTAACAAAGATACCGCAAAATAAAATATGTCTGAGTCTGTTTAGTGTCTACACAATATTAAGTATATGATATTATTTCGAGTGGTTTTGTTCAGCTTGTAATCTCTTGTGTAAATAGGTGTATAATAAATACATTGAAATTGCAATAATAAAAATTTGTGATAATTTTTTTTCATTAACCTATTTAAGTGTTATATATAGTTAGATGTTGTCGACTAATCAAAAATATATACATATACTTATACATACTCCTGGTGAATAATTATTTGAAAACATACTTGACATTTCGATTAATTTAACGAACTCAATGAGTAAACCGTTCAGGTCCGTTACGTGCGATGACAAACTCAGCAGTAAATGATCTCACCGATTCAATTATCATTTAACTAAAAATATCAAAATGGAATTTTGTGACATTTTTCACTTTGGTTCATTCATAAATCACAAACACTATGTATGGGGGCTTATTTTCGTTTTCGATCAACTTCAAATCGCATACGATTATGCGTTCAACCTCGAATGAAATCAATGTTTTGCAAAATTGTGTATTTTCAAAACTCGCATACGAAAATTTTCGCATGACTTTCATGCGAATATTTTCTACTGGGTAAAACCA
>JAABKK020060725.1:0-19853 GCA_011634745.2 Catotricha subobsoleta
TTATCCTAATTATCACCAGATGAGAGGGGGGGAACCAAAATCTGAAAAATTTCGTGTTTTTTCGGAACACCCTATTGCACAAGAATTCATTTTTATAGTTATATATTCGTGTTATTCAAAAATGTAATCGCATTTCTCATTCTAAATCTATAAATTAATTACGATTTTTGTGATTTCACAATTTTCAATATTCAATTCATATAAAATTCCTCAACCACTAATTCGTTTTTCTTTTTTTAAATCGAAGAAAATATTTAAAACATTGTATTTTGAGTTTGAAATAATTGACCAAAAAATGGCCCGGATCGAAAATCATTTATAATAAGAACCGCGTTATATGCTAATGTATATATATTGTATATGCACACGTTTTACTCAAGAAACCAATGTAGATGGTCGGTTATTACAAATAAAACAAGCTATCAATGGATTGGTACACGACTTCATTTTTGTAAGAAATTAAAAAAAAACACGTGGTCAAAAAAAAACAAAAACAAGAAAGACTTTTAAAATTGGATTAGTATCTAATTTATTTATATGCACTACATGTAAATTGTAGGGGTTTGGTCTCTATTCGGCCACCCTTTCTCGGGGGCACAGACAAAAAAATAAAAAAATAAAAATCAAACCTAAAATGAACTTTCATGTTTCACATTTCAAACCAATAAGTAAGTACTTGATTTTTTTCAAAATTCGTCCGGAATTTCCCAAAAATGAATTAAAACTATGATTTTTAATAAAGTGCCACACTCGGTGCCACATATTACATATAACACACATCAGCGAACATTATAAGAATAAAAAAAATGTGGTTTCATGATGAAAAATATTATTTTGACAAATTTTCTCACTGCTAACAAAACAAAAAAAAAATCGTTTATATTTACCGAAATATTGTAAACACATTATAAGTACTTATTTACGTAAAATATAAGTGGACACGGAGAGAAGGTAATTTAAATTCATTTCATTGATTATTGCATAAAGAAAGACATTGTTTAAAGTTACTTATTTACGTCTTTAATCTAAATAAAACAGAGCCGCACATATTTTCAAATGTAAATTTAAAAAATTCCATGAAGATAAGATGCAAGATTGTAATAAATATAATTTATAAATGTTTTGACATTTTTTTTGATTTAGTTAAAATGAATTCCCCGAACAACAATTTACGAAATATATGAATCATATTTTGTTCTATTTATTATCTTAAATAACGTATTTGTTCGACGAACTCATTCAACCATAATAATAATTACATCGTACTTTTACTGAACGGTTTTATTTAGTATATACTCAAATTTTCAAATGGATTTTTTTTTTTTAATTTATATTTAAAATGATAATTTTTTCGCTGAATATTTTATTTTTCTACTGACGGAAAATTATATTTTTATTGAAAATACACTTCATATTTTTGCTGACTTGTATTAAGTTTTTACAATTTACGCACTAAAATATTAAAATTAATTATTGAAAATATTATTATGCATATATTTCTTTCAAAAAATGATTTGTCTAGAATTTATTCATTAGGAAGAAATGAAAAAAATTATGGACAAAAGGTGACAGCAAAGTTAGTTGGATTAGGACAATTGTGAAGTCCAGCCTCGTCATCATATGAGTAGCTGTAGGCAGTAGGACAATTTTTGTGAACGAGTTCAACATATTTTGTTTTGACGATGGTTCCATTACGACATTGTTCTGGTGAAATAGGCGGAGTTGGACAACATAAATGAAGACCGGGTTCATCTTTTTCCGGACGTCCATGTCCAAATGGCGATGGATAATTCCATTTCTTGCATGGAGCTAAACACTGAAGTACAACTCCATTCTTAATCACACGCAAATCTCCAACATAATGTTCGTCTCTTGGACAATCGGTAAGATATACGGCACAGTTGGTTTTTTTACATGATCCTTGCTAATGAAAGTAAATAAAATAAGAAAAAAATGTACATTACTAATCACGAATAATATGTTTCTGTTAGAATAAAAAAATATATATTTATATTACATTTTTACTTGGAACTATTTCTACTGGAAGACTATATCCATCTACTAAGCTGATATCATACCAAATATAACTGCCACCATTTTGAGATGGAAAATGGAATTCCACTTTAGTTTCTGCTGGAGGATCGCATCCATAACGGCCACATGGATCCACAGATTGCCCTGATTCACAATTTTGTCCATTGTTATCACAACCAGTTTTCGGCCAAAAACGACCACCCCAACCAGAATCTGGCATTCGGTAAGTGTGACTTGCTCCATTTGATAAGTGTTGAATTCCATCTGCTAACGGACTAGCAGCCGCATTTGATGCTGGGTTTATCCAAATTTCATATCCACAGCGATTAGTAAATGAAATTTCCCGTGCACTTTCAATTAAACCGATAGATAGTAATGCAGAGAGAGCCAAGACAAAAAGCTTCATATTGCTAATTATCTGGAATTTTTTTTTTGTATTAATAAATAAATTTGTTATAAATTTATATTTTATTTCCTTACTTTTTGAAATAATTTTTAACACTTATTAGAAGACGAATAAATTTAAATACTTGTTTAAACTCTGAATATTTTCTCAACTAAACAATTTTTTATATTTAGTGTTGATTCCACAAAATTTCCTTCTCAACTGACTTGTTTATGGAATTCTTCAACTTTTATATATCGAAACTTTTTAGATAAATATTTAGTAATTGCTAAATAAATAAATATTTAACAGATGGAAATTATTATTGTCTTATTATTTTGGAAATTAGCAATTTTGATTTTATTAATGAAATATCCAATGTACTAAACATAATAATGTTATTGCCAATGCTCATTAAATATTTTATTACATGAACGTTAACGGTAAATAAAGTTTAGAATTTCATTATCTAATCTCACTATCTAATCTTCTTGTACAATGCAGTCTTTCTTCTATAGTTTAAAATAAATACGCAGTTTAAAATATTTTTGCTCTGTGACAAATTCTGTATATAATCATATTTATTAATACATAACAACAAAAAGTACACTTGAATTGTTGTACTAATAAATAAAAGAAACATTAGTTATGCAATTTCCGTAAGAATGCACGTGAACTTCAATTAATCAATTCAGTGCAGTTGCATTCGCATATATTTGATTAGTAATTTTGCACTTGAAGTAAATAGATATTATATTGAACCAGATAAAATATAAAATAGTAATTATTCAGTGCTGTAATGTCGCCTACTGCCCTGAAAAGTCTCAAGCCCACCGTGAAGACGACTTATTTCTTTAGAAATGCTTAAACCCGTCCTAGAAAATTGTTCAGGATACGGTACTGGTAACTATGCATCATTATACATATAAGTTAATATTTAAATGTAGAGCAATTCGAGCAGTTATGTACTTGTATAATATACATATCCGTTTACCAACAATTCTTTATAGCGATTCAAAAATGAAAAAATAAAATAAAATAAAATATTTTATTTGTTACAGTGAAGAATATTATGCGTGGTAAAATAACAAAATATTTTTTATAAATTTTTGTATAAAAACATTATTAGATTTTATTTATTTATTTTTATATAGTCTCCATCTTGGTATATGAAAACCAATTTCTTTCCTATTTTTATGAAAATCATAAATCGCATAAAAACGTATTTATATATAACAGATATTGTAAAAATATTACTTATGTAAGTCTGAAATATATAATGGCCTAATAACGAGAAAATTTTCACTTCAATGAAAATTCAACTTCTACCTACTTATTTGTTCTTTATACGCTTTTTTTTTTCTTCCTGTGTGTGCTGGATGATATTTGTGTTTATGAAACAGCTGTGCTAGTGCTTTGCCAATTATGTTTTTCTATTAAAATATATGACGATATGTTTGTTCCTTCTATATATATTTTATTTATATACTTATTATTATTATTATTATTATTATTTTTTCCTTCCTATTTTTTTTTATAGTTAGATGAACGAAGGTAATATGTGCTATTATGTATAGTGAGTGGGCAATTTTTCCATTTTCCGAAAAGTAAATAGATTTTATTTGTATTGCGTGAAAATAACATCTCAGAAATAATAAAGCGCGATATGTTTTATGATTTATCAAATAGAAAAGGTGAAAGATTTTCGGTTTTATTAAAAAAAAAAGAAAATCTAGAAATGATCTTTATTAATTTTTAGAAATATAGTTTTGTTCAGTCCCGGAGGAAATTAAAAATGTATAAATAGCAGATAACTACATTTTAATCTATGTTGTTTGAAATATCATTATTTATGAATTATGATAAATAATAGATCTGATCCAATTCCCTTATTGTGAATTCGCAATTGCAATGTAACAAATATGCTTTGAAAGTTTGGCATGGAAGCTTTGTTTGACTAAATCTAATCGACGCCACATTATGAAGCTCTCAAGCCAATCTATCAAATTATTGCATTAGAATGATTTTAGTTGCGGTGTTTAAAAGATTTTGAAACCGAACACGTTGGTCTATTTCATATAAAATATAGTACGATAGCTCTCATTGGATTGTCATATTTGTATTGTGGTGTGGGATGGATAAATTTAAAAATGTAAGATAGGGTAAAATTAACCAAATTAATAGACGATATAACGGAGATCGGGTAGTTTTTTAAGGAAACAGGGGGGGAGGAGGGATTATAGACCATTGATTCAATCCTATTAAATAATTTTTTAATCAATGTTTTTTTCATTTTTGTTGGTCTTATTTTGTTTGTCACACTATAGATTTACATCAAGATGACCGGTCCTGAATACACACCACGTTTAGAGTTCGAAATTATTTTTTTGAGAAAATTTTAAATTTTCTCAAAATGAAATAAAAGTTTTTAAAACCATTTTCTAATGTTTAAAAAACATTCTTGTATAATTTCTAATTATCTTCTTTTTTTTTTTTTCTTTTATACTTACAAACACACTAACAGAAAACCAAATTGTAATTATTAAAAGAAGAATATCGCATCAGCAAAACAAAAAAAATTAACAAAAATCATGATTTTATTGTACATTAATCTTATATTTCGTAATATGTACAATTGTACATATTTCGAAACTGAAATAATTCTCTTATTGACCTAACCCAATATTTTTGCACTCATAAATTTTTTAAGTAAATAAAACCGTTCGTTCCTAATGTTTAATATAAATACATATTAATTTCGTGCTAATTGCAAATGTTATATTGCATAATTTATAGTCCTGTGCTTCTGTGAATTGGAAAATATGCTGACTATAATCAATACTCATACCAAAAATGCAAACAGTAAAATAAAAATTTACAAAGTGAGGTTTTTTTTTTTATAATCTTCTCAATTCAATATTTTCTAACTGAAGCAGCGAAAATATAATTCAAAAGAAAGTTAAGTTAGTCGAAAAAATTTCAATTTCTATAAGCCATTAGTAAGTATAGCTTATTTGTTATTTCCATACAGTTGAAAAACATCCAGCTGTGTCAAAAATTGGTAAGTAAAAAAAAATAAAATAAAAAAAAGAATTCATGAAAGAAGAAATTTATTTGGTAAAGGTTTGAGTTATATCCACTAAAAGTTTAATATTACCTATTTTATCTAAATACATAAATGAATGATATTATTCGTTATTATATATATATTCAAATGTACAGGCTATTTGTAAAAGGAAAACACAAATATATAAGAGTTTTTTTTTTTCTAATAATATGCTTCACTAATTTTATGTGGATAATATAGTTTTTTTCTTGTGTTCAGTTCAAAGAAAATATCTAAGCAAAAAATATGCAAAACAAATTTGACATGTTTTACATTTCCATAAGAAAACATCCATTCATATACTTCACCTCTCATCACCTATTCGTATTTTCTATATTTGCCTAGTTTTATGGAATTCCATAAGGTTAATAGAAATTCAAACAATCTATTTTCATTTCTCTGACATCGAACCATTATGAATCATGCGGATTGTGGATAGGCAAAAGGGAAAAATATATGAAATTTTACTTTTATAAAGTTTTTCTATAAAATTATTCTAGAATGAAATTAGCGTCACTCAAAAAATATACAAGTTTAGAGATCTGAGATTCCTTGTCTATCACACGAAAATCTATTTGCACTTTGTTTTTCAGCGTATTTTACTGATTTGGTTTTCAACGAAAATGATTGCAGTAGATTTATTTAGTTGCATGAAGTAATTCGATAAAGTTTATGTTATATTTAGATCAAGAAAATTGAATTAACAAGAAATAATCATAAATGAGATTTATTTTTATTCTTTTGAGTGGAATTTGGATATATCTTTAATAAGAGTTTCATCAATTGGCAATTTATAAAAAAATAATTCAACGAATTTACGGATATATAAAAAGTATATGAATTTATATAATACAAAAATGTATTATAATATTATTACTATAATTAGAGAAATATAGAATGTTTTTCGAGGAAAAATATATTCATAAAAAGATAACGAAAAAAAATCTGAGCTTATTTTATGCTTCTATCATAAACAAGATATTTAATACCTAATGATTTGATAAAATGAATATCCCACGCCGATTTTGAAATAAAAGAAAAAAATATAGAAATGACTGACTCAATTATAATAAATTATTCTGCAAGTTAAAAGAAGATTTGAAAAATTTATGAGTACATTTAGCTTCAATTAACTACATCAATAAACTGATTAAAAGTAATGACGACAAGTAAAAATATTCTCAGCTTTGTAATATCCATTTATTAACGTGTGTCGTTTCTATATTTAAATAAAATTAATTAAATACTTTTTGGGCCCTTAGAAATTTTATTAATTATTGTTCGGAATGCATTACTAAAGCTGAGATCAATCATTTTTCCAGACAATTTTTACGTGATATAGAAATTAAATCAAACTACTGATATGAGATATGACATTGAGATCGAACATTGGGTTTCCAAGTCAATGTCTTGATTGATATTTTATTCTGGCTACTTGTTATTTACTGACTATCGATTCCTTTACAGAATATCAGTTTACTCGTTTGCAATATAGCGTAAGTCTGTTTTTTTTTACATGTGAAATGTCAAAACTTACGCAAGTTATCGCAAGTTACGCGACTTACACAACTTTAAGTGAATACCCCTAATATATTAACACTGTTTCATATGCTTTTTGGTCATAATAATATTAATAAAGAAAATACATTTACGTAGCTTACAGTATTTCAATTGATTCAAAGTGCTTATTATTATGAGAAATTCTACAAAATTTGATGTTAAATATAGCTCATATTTACATTCAAAAACTAAAACATTTAAAACTTTTTAAAATGTTTTAAAATACTTCATTTTATTTCATATCTATTTACATTTTTTCCCCGTACTTTTATGCAACAAAATATATTAAATTTAAATAATTTCGTTCTGTATTCTAAACTAAAAGAAAAACAACTGGAAATGTGAATATTTTGTTATATTCGCAAAAATACAACAAATATTTCATGGAAAAATTATGATTGTATTGTGCACTGCATAATAATAATAATTCTTTTTTTCCGTGCATCATAACATAATATTTTATTTCAATATATTTTATGCACAATCATATTGTCGGTGTTATACTGTTGTGAATCTTCTACAATCTACACCATATTATTACAACAACAACAGCAACAACAACTCAGTCATCATGATCAAAATATTAAAATTAAAATTCTTCATTGCTTAAGTATACATATTGCAAGTACAGTGTTGTGCGCTCTCATCAAAATTGCTTAATTATGCAAATATTTCTTTATTGCCACATTAGAAAATGAATTTAACGCTACTATTTTCCATGCCTAATAACTATATAAACAAGTAATCTTAGATGAATAAGCCCTTCACTGAACATTTCCGTACAACACAATTTTAAGATTTTACAATGAGAGTAATTGTGACAAACTATTTTATAAGTCACGTTTCGCTTCTCAATTTTTGCATTACAAAGTTTTCTATGGTTCGTCTCAAGTTATTCATTTCATAGGCATCTATTTTGAATGCAGAAATGGAAAATTGAACATAAATTGTTTTCTTTCTTTTTCAATAAAATGATTCCGTAATTAATTCATGTTCAATTTTCACGTAAGTTCAATTTGCCAATAGATCTAATAGTTTATAATGTGGATAATATAAATTCTTTTATATATTTATATTTGATATATTTTTATTCCTTTTTTTTTTTGGTAAGTATTTGCTTAAATTTTTATAAAATTTAATATGCATAATAAACAATAAGCAACAAGGGAAATCTAGAAAAGAAGAAAAACTGACGCAAGTATATATTATACAATTCAGTTACCTATACTTGTTTTATCTTTCTTAAATTTCATGTCTTTTTTATTATTATTATGTAGGTATGTCTAAAGAACCGGCTGATGGTGTGACAAATTTCTAATATTGAATTAAATATTCTCGTCGAACATTTAAAATTAATTTTATAATATATTGATACTGTTTTCTCAACGCACTTTTGCCTACCTAAAATTTGTCTCAAATATACATTTCTCAAGAGTGATATTATTTCCGAACAAAAAAAAAAAAAAAGTAGAAAAAGGAAGAACATTTTAATGTTGTAATATAATAAGTAAGTACTTACCTGCTCTGCTATAGGATGCCTACACACATATTACATTTCATATAGAAAATGATAAAATTTCAATTATATGAACAATTTCTGTATTGAAATAATTTGAAGTGGTTTAATAGAAGTCTAGAAAATAACAAAATAATATGTGGATGGCATCAAATTTAACAGTCAGTTTTATATTATATGTTTTATTAGTTAATATTCTATTCAAAATCATATGGAAGATATTCTTGAATGAAAATAGAAATTCATATTAATATTTAATTGACAATGGAAAATTAAATAGAACCATTTCAAAATGCTTTTCATGTTTATAAAATACATTGTTAAAAACATTGCATTAAATTTAATAAGTTCATATTAGTTATTTACAAAATAAATGTTCGTCTATTAATAAAATATAATACACAAGCACAAGTCAAGGAATCTTATCAAAATAATTTAAATGTATTTAATGTAAAATTAAAAGCCATTTTCCGTTTCACTGTTTACCTACACATTTATTTTGTTTTATGGTTTCTATTGTGAATTATATTTAGCCATTGTCCACGAATCAAATTTGAAAAGCAGCGAATTGTTTAATTTGAAATTCAAATATGTGAGAGTAGTTTAATGTTTTTGTTTCTCATTTTTTGTTTTTTGTTTTGGTTTTTTCAAAGATAAGTTGAATATACTGGAAATATGTATACCATGTTTCAAAAAATGTACAAATATATTTCTTAACTATTATGGCATTGACTGCTGATTGATGAATCGTTTATTCACTTCTCTTAGTTACAAATTGAGATTAAACATTTACAGTTCTTTTATTCACTTCTGAAAAAAAGTTTAATCAAAGTATTTCATATTTTATGATTTATATTAAGAAAAATCCAAGGCGGCTGCTAAAATTTTTATTCAGTTTAAAGACATACATTTATTATTAATAAAAAAAGCAAAACAAATATAAAGTTAATGCTAAATAATCTCTTTTATTGCTCAGGGCGGTAATTTTAAACGCAGTTAATAAAAATCTACAGATTTCTGGGAAAAATAATACTCGAGTCCTAAATTTTTAAGAAAATTTTCTTAAAACATTTACTTATACTCTCTGAGTACGATTTTATTTTCACTTTTCAGAATGTATTTAGTTTTTCAATTCAATTTTAGTCTTAACATTAAGTTGTTAGCAATTCAAAAATACTATAATAATAATAATTTTCATGAGTTTTTATGGTTTTTATTAATTATTTAGTTTGTTCAATACATCAATATTAAAATGTTTACTCAAAAAAGAACGCAAATTTTACCAGACATTTCGTGGAAAATACTGATTGTTTTTCACAAAATCAATGGATTTTTTATTATATTCGTGTATCCTTAGTGTAAAACACCATATAATCTATTAAACGCTCTGTATTACGCCAACGTTGGCACTTTTGTACTTTTGCAAATTGGGGAAAATTTGCCCGCTTTTTTTTTCACAAAAATGAATTCGTGTTCCAATCAGTTAGCAGCTTGTTTTTTTAAATGACAAGAAATTACCTTAAAAAAATGTCCAAATTTTTTAAACAAAATTGCCTTTATAATGGTCGTTGTTTTTAGCTATTCAACTCCACCTATTCAACCAGATCAATGTTGTAGAGGTGCTATATTGTCAGAAGTTAATAATATAATATAATATATTAATCATATTTATTGAGATTGTCTAACTGCGTGCAATTGTACATATCGTCATCATCATCAGTTGGATTTCCCATTTGGCCTAGTTCAACTAGTTTTGATGTAACAGTTTGCCCTTAGATTATCATTTTTTACTTAAGAGTGATTTAAAAGAATTCTGAAATTTATATTGTCGAATAACATAAATTGTAATAAATGCATTTTTAGTTTCATTTTTTAATATTAAATTGCATCTGTACATCACTCTTTTTTATGTGTCTTTTGCATTACATGATATATTTCTGACGGCTCCATGTGGGTTTTAATGAATGTGCGTCATGAAATTTCTAGTGCTAAATTTATTAATACATATTTCTGTGTTGTTTTTCTTGTTCATTTTTTGTAGCAAGCCCAGGTATTTTGCTTTTATTTACGATGACTGTTTCATCCAACTCTGAAAATTAAAATCTAATTTATTATTATTGAAAATACTTATATCTTATATGATACGCCATACGCGGTTTGTTACTATTAACAAATATAAGTCCATCAATTAATGTCTCAAAGCTTTTCAAATTAATATATTTTGGTACACTGGAATGTTTTACAGAGCAATGACGGCGAATTTTCTTTTGGTTAATTTTAAATTTTCTCGATATTGTTTAAACTAAAAATAATAAGGTCTTAAAAACATTTCCATGATTCAAGAATAAAGTATTTAGTAAATACTTGACCACAAATAAATATATTTCTAACATGTTTTAATATTTTCTTAAACCAATTTTCCACCATTTTCTTCCGCAATACATCAGATTTATTAATTGAACAAGTTTTCTATGTTATCAAAACATTAAATTAATAAATAAACCATAAATAACGCACACAGTAACGAATGCATTCAGCTATCCTCTGGTAATAACTACATGGAAAATTGTACATGCCACGTACACTACAATTCTATTCTGAAACTACAATTCTATTAAAGTTTTCAACTTTTGTCTTTTGTGTATTGGTTGAAATTCAATTTACTTATTTAATTAAATATTCGTGAATTTTGTTTTTAGATCCAATAACATTGAATGTCTCTTTACATTATATTTTGCTGGTTTATAAATATCTTATAAATTTAAAATTTATCATATTTTTTTTTTTTTTTTAATATCTGTGGCTTCAAAATTGGAAGTCGTATATTTTATAATGAAACATTATGTGAAACAGAAGCTTTATTAAATATACGATCATAAATTCGCATAAAACCCATGAAGTGCTTCATTAATCACAAAACTTAGCTATCACCTTCCAAAAAAAAGAACTCAACAGAAAAATTATAGGATATGACGACGCCATGGTAGATTTATATTATATTCGCACGTTTATTATAATCCTCAGCATATTTATACACTTTGGTTTTGATATTATACTGAAATTGAAAGCTTAAAATATATATATCGAATCCACGCAATACATACCATAATATTCTACCTAGAATTTAGCTTAACGATATACGAATTGTATATCAAATATACATATTGAAGAGAACATATTTTGTTGTATTATAGACTATAGAATTGAGTCGGTCTTGTCCGTATCATAAATCTTTATCGTGACTACTAATTATTCTCTGGAAATAGGGAACATTTATACTTTTTGTGGATGGTGCACGTGCACTAAACGACCTAATATTAAAAGTACACGTTCAGATATCAAACCGAATGCTGAAATGGGTATATATTCAAATATCAATATAAATATACCAAATGTTAGGGTACATTAGAAAATTTTATATACTTACACCAATATGGGATCAAATCTATTGTCCACTAAATGAATAAATGCTGTGGATACGAGATTTACTTTTCGTGCGGTTAGAATTTGTGTATCGTGAATTTATACTTTTACTTTCGTATATGGTGTAATTGGCCATAACAATCACCACGTTTTAAGAGTATTACGTTTATAATAATAAAACTGAGGATGAGAGCTTTGTTAATATATAAAGCTACTGGCAATGAGATTGATTAATAGATAGCACGAACTTTGGTTTTTATTATGAAATTTTAGCTGAATAAAAAAATTAAGAAAAAAAAGTATGGACCGAAATATGACTCTTTTTTTTATAATATTATTCAGCGAAAACATTTGCTATTTATTTAATTGAATGATTGAAGCATTTTGAATGTTTATTAGTATTTAGTTTTTATATGATTTCATATTTCCTGCTGATGAAAGAAAAGCATTGGCTTTTAATAATTGGAAAAAATTGAAACATTATTGTGTACTTTGGTTATGGTTTAATAAGTAATGTTGGTTCCATGGATCGTCAAAAAGAGAACAAACTATTAATAATTTTTAGATATATTTTGAAATGTAACAAAGAGAAAATTCTGAAAAAAATTGATCGCCTCCTAAAGAAAAGTTTTATGGTTTTAATTTTTTTTTAAAAACAGAAAAAACTTGGAATAGATACTATTTCCAGTAAGGTTAACAAAGGTATTTTTTAAAACAGAGGCAAAGTTACTCACAACAAACGGATAAAAAGAGAAATCAAATATTAATAAATGTATGTTAAATATAAATAAAAACTGACTATTTTCTTGCTATTTTCAACTCTGCTATAACGGTTAGTTCCATATTTCTTCAATTTGTGTTTCAAATTTTTCAGTTCTGTTTCTAAATGGATGTGAAAGCTACAGTGATCATTGCTCAAACAATAAATTTTATTTAATTTAATATTAATTGCTGTATCCATTTTCCGTAACCATAAATGTTTATACTTAAATTAAATGATGTACATTTGTTTATGCAGAACATACACTTCCAAATACGTAGCTAGAATTTAAATAAAACATCAAAAGTTTTGTCTTATATGCCATCTTTTAACTATTTCCTCACAAAACTAAATGTATTTATTTATTTATATACCATCTATTATTTTTTTTTTTTTTTTTATTATGAAAAAGAAACTTTCTAGCTATCTGCTTACTTTCTACATAGATTTCTTGTAAATGTACAATAATAATATACTTACAAACACATATTATTATATTTTCTACGATGTGGATATGTTAAAAGTCTTGAATTTAAAATCATCAAAATATAGTTTAAGTAGTTCAATAAAACTTTGATTGCTTTTGGGAAAAACTTTGGATTTTCTTTGGATAAAATAGTTGCATAAAAATCTACTTCTCTTCAAAATAATATGTTTTATTTTACTATAATTTTGTTTTTATTTTGTTTGCATTAGATTGTTTTTATTGGAATAGCATTTTGTTTCTTTTAACATATTTGACGAAATTAGAGCGGTTTGATAAAACTTTTAACATTTTGATATTTCTCGTATATATAATTATATATATTACAATATATATATAAAAATATATATTTCAATAATAAAATTATATGGTCTTTGAAAGCAAAATGAACATTAAATAATGCTGTTTAATTTCATCGGTTGTTTAAATACTTTGTATTTTTAGTTGATAACTGATCCATTCTGACATAAACATATTTATTTTTAAAATAAAATCATATTAATAATATTTGTACGGATTTTTACAGATCAAGATAATTATTCTTTTATGTTGGATGTACTTATATTTTGGTGTATTATATAGAAGCTTCTCAATGTCAATGAAGTTGCTTCAAAAATGTCAGCTGCTGTGGACACCACCTCAACTGAATCTGTCATTCAATTTCAATCCATTATATATCTTTTATGTGTTTATAAGTATGTACCTAAACCTAACTATACCCCAACAATATTCTATGGGGATATATATATATATATATTTTTTTTTTCTTTATTTATATATTTCCAGTTACTTATATATGTATTGAATCTGGTAAAGTACAAACGAGAACTATAAAATAAACACACCACACTGTATACTTGGCCGGGTACTATGAATCCGTACTACGAAACTTTATAAATACATGTACATGTCGATAGCAAGCACAAGTATAATTCGTTCGGTTTGAAGTGAGCATGGACAGAATGTTAGATAGCATCTATTTATGTTACCCTCAGGTTTTTATGGTTAAATGTCTAACTGTATTTATTTCTATAATATTGCATTGTATATCTTTGCTTATTTATCATTATTATATGTTTATGTATGGCCAACATGTAAGATTCAAAAGATTTTTTCTATTTCTTTACTTTTTTTTTTATTATTTCCAAAAATAGTTTTTTGCATTAGCTATTGTATTGCGTCGTTCAATAATCAAGTATAAAAGAGAAATTTATTTTTCATACAATTTCTTAAAATTGGATGCAAATCCCAAATCAATGAGATTTTTATTTTCTTCCCGATAAAATGTAACCTTTTCTTTCCGTTAGTAAGAGTTTTTTCTTCTTTTTTTTTTATTTTTATATTGCCAAATACAAAGGCCCCACTTCTAATATATAAGATCTTTGTAGATTATATAATACATATTGAACGAACTGACTGAACAATTTTCTCTTATCAAATAATTTAATAAGTGTTTAATAATATTTCAATTTATTTTCGTCTTGTTTTGTATATCTCGATCAATATATCTTATTCAATCATAATAAAGTTTTCGTGAAATTTTCATTTTTTAGCAACAATTTATAACTTTGTTTCAAATTTAGATCAAAACAAACAAATTTCATTTTAATATTGGCTAATGTAGAACCATACTTTTTAATAAGAAAATTACCGATAAATCAAACTTTCAATATTTTAATAATACATTTAATAGGCTATTCCAGACCACGTATGCAACTTTTCTGGAAAGTTTCGTTAAGCATCTTAGTTGGGTTGGACTTGGAATCTTGCACGAAATATAGTTAAGATATGTTTTTCTTATTTTATGTGCGGTTAAAATAAAAACTTTCTAGCCAAAATCTAATTCAAATTCTTCATGCATTTTACATAAAATTTAAGAAAATTATGGAGAAATATCAAATTTAACTTTTTACCGATTTATTTAAAAGCTAAGAAAAAAAAATGTTTTAAATTCCCTATCACATTTTATTAAAAAGTTTTTATTATATTATTTTCTAAGTAACATTTTTTGACATTGCAAAATCTATAAAGAATATACTATTACACACAATATACGCTTTCACAACAACATTGCAACCATTCGCAATTCAATTCTTCTAATGTTGTTGTAAGCAAAATGTATTATATTATGTTGTTTATATGTGTATATTTACAAATTGTGTTTACTTTTTAACGATTTTTGTGTTATATTATATGTATTGTGATAATCGTCTTAATATGCCCGGAGGTATACAGATAAACCATATGAAATGTTACTATGTCACATCCATAATGATCCACATAATATTTTCATATATTTTATGAAATAAAACGGTTTAGAAGCAAAATGTCCTATAGTGAAATTTCAACATATGAAGATGTACCTATAGCTTTATTACCACAAATTTGCTTTACTTTTTTGAGCAAATTTTTTTATGAAGATTCTTTATACGATTATAATATGTTTGTATCGCTTGAAATAAATTACCCGAACATAATTTTAAAATATCGAAAGTATTACAAATATTTTTTATTGAAACAGTTTTTCGATTGTCTTTATGGACATATATGTTAGGTTAATTTATTCCAAGTAATACAACAAATAGTCGCATTTATTTCAATATTATCAGCAGTAAAAAAATTAAATTTCTTCAAATATCACACAATTGTTAAGCTTGATTATCTGAAAACATGACAATGCATCATACAATATTTTACTTTTGAAACATTTTTAAACATAAAGAAAGTAAAATAAACGACTGCATGTTTAATGTGCTTAGCTAGGGGTTTGCGGAAAAAAATTGCTTAGAGTTTTTGAAAATAATAATTTGGATATGACATTGTTTTATGAAAAAGTCAACATAATAAATTTGGATGCATAAAATATTTACTTGAATTTCAAATGTTGTAAGAAATATGAAATGAAATGCCTTGAAAGAGAGATCGCAATAATTATCAACATTATTTTCCTTTGAAGTCTACTTTCACTTGAAGAAAGCTTTAATTCCCATTTGTACTCAAACAAAAGTATAATACTTATAAATATGTTTAAAAAAAATGCATTGATCGCATCATCACTTTATCTATTTTCTTAGAATTTTTCCGTGTCATATATCTTTATAATTATAATTGCATTGGGTGTGATCAAACTATTTCCTAGCGTCTATGAAATCAGAAAACTATTATTCTATCGATAACGATACCTTTTTATACAATTTTCTTCACAACTAACAAACTATTCTACTTACAAGTGAATAGTATGAGTTGAGTATTGATCGACATGTAAATATAGTATAAGAATTTTTCTTCTTTTTTTTTTTTAATGTTCTCAGAGAGAAAAATTGATTTCTTTAATAATATTCAACATCACAATCACAAATATGTCATTATAATAGAACGGTTGGAAAGTTTGTCGGAACATTTCAATTTATAATGAGAAAGTAGCGATGCATATAATGATTTTCAGAATATGTTAATAGAATTCATATCATTGGTGTAGTGTTGCATTTAGATTGTAGATAGTTATTATGATTCAAGAAAAATTTATTTTCATATACTTATGCTCATTTTGTTTATGGTTTTTAGTTTGTTTCTTGTGTTATTTACTTACTGAAAGGAGACAGACAATTTAATTACATATCTGAAAAAAGTAATTGACTTCATTTTATTTATTAAATATAAACCGTAATCGAATGGTTTAAAATATGCTTTAAATGTAACTATATAGTATTACAATACGGATCAAATTTTAAAAGCTTTGCTAGTGTTTAAACCAGAAGGAAAAACCCGTATTTAAAAAGAGGTAATGCAATACATTTTATTTACTAGAAATGATCGGACCACCCAAAAATCTTCTATATTTTAAGCTAGTTTAACTTAGACAATAATCGATAGAAATTAAAAGAAAACGATTTTCCAGAAATTTTCGAAATGTAAATGTTTATAACAATTTCCGGTTCTATGTGGGATATAAACATTTATGCGATTAGAAAAAAAAAAAGTTATTCTTATATAAAATTTTCATCGTTTCATAGCATACACGTAGAAGTATTGAAACAATTTTGGCCAATATATGATTTATTGTTTGGAATTGGCCAAAAGCCAATACAAAATAATATATTCGCACAGAGAAATTCTGTAACTATATATATATTACGTAGTTGCTTGTATTCTGTGTAAATTTTTACATAAAAGCGTATAAAGGCCAAATTTAGGACAAGTAGAACAGAATTGAAAACACATGACTTTAATGGTGTACAAAAGAAAAGAAAAGAAAAAAATATGTATATATATATAATGCAAAGTTGTCTTAAAAGATTTAAAAGATGAACAGCACACATATACAATTTGCCACAGACACAGACATAGCGGCAGGGCAGTTATTAGTTCAAATTTTTACATATTTGCGATTTAAGCAGAATCACAACTTTTTTTCATCAATAAATAATTCATTTAAGATTCAAATATTGAGAAAAAAAATGATTCTTTTTTGGAATAATTTATGGAAAAGTTTAAAATAATATCTTAATAATATTTTTTCCTTATCGATCATGTATGAAGCACTTACTTATTGAAGTTAAGAAATAGAAAAAAAAAAACAAAAACAAAAATAAAATAAAATAGCTGCCAAAAATGCTTTGAATTGACTGGATGAAGAAAAAAAAGAAAGAATTATGAAACGAAACCAAACAATAAAAATTGTGACTTACATACATTTTTCAATTCAATTTTATTTCGTAAAAAATAAAAAAGTCAACAATATTAAAATTTATATTTAAGTCACATCTGCCATTTTGAAAAGTTTTTTTTTTCTTATTTATTTATTTATTTTATGAAAAGAAAATCTAAAGACTTTGTAGCAAGTTAGTCAATTTGTTTCTCTTTATGGTTTTTAATGTAAATTCAAGAAATTTCAATTTCATTACAATATTATTCTATTGCTATGTCGTTTGATTTCTAATACACAGAAATTGAATAATATATAGGTACATATTCTGTTCCATATAAATAACCAAAAATTAAATCTGTGACTCTGAACATAATTTCATATTTATTGAACTGGAAGAGCAATGCTGTAAAGACGTGCATAAAATTCTTGTTATTAGAATCAGCCATTAATATTGTTTCTAAAAACATTTTCTTTAATCAATGTTATTAATACTAAAAATAGAAAATTATAAATCCTAACGAAAGTAACAAAATTTTCTTCATATCTGAACCCAAACAAAAACAAAACCAAATAAAAAAAAAATAAAAATAATAATAATATAAAATTTGTCTTAACTGTTTTTATTTATACGCATATCAGTCACGCTCGCTTAATACCTATCTAATATCTATATACCTCTGTGGACTATTTTAATATAACTAAATGAAAATGAGAATTGTGCGCGCTAAACTATATTATCCTGCATTGCTTTAATATTCTCCATTCCAGTTCTTTAGTTCTTGTTTTAGCACTAATAAAATATCACAAAACATTTTGCCTTGTTGTAATTTTTCCTTTAGGTATTGCGCGTTATCATCATATTGTATAAATGTTTATATATAGACATAATTTCTTTGGTTTTTTGTTTTTACATACGTAAAACGTTCATATTCATAATTGTCATGTCGTTTCTAGTATATTTTCCGCAAAGGAAGCACTAACAGGAAGGAAGTTTATAAAAGAACATTTTTAAATATGTATGGAAATGAGTTGCTTGAGAGATAATTTATTTTTCATTTTCATAAAACTTTTTTTTATTAAAAGAAATAAAAGAAACTGTATTTTGTTGTTGACGACTTTATTTTTTATTACATCATCAACATTATTATTGAATTTTCGAAAAACAAAACAAAATGAAGTAAAGTATTTTCTGTAAATTTGTAACTATGGAAGTTCTTTCTTCTCATATTTTTGTATCCGGGTGCCATCATATAAATAAAATTTACCTTTTAACTCAAAAATTTTAAATGCGGTCAAGTATAGAAATTTTTTACTTAACTTTGAAGTCAAGTTGAAAATGGAAAATAATAGAAATACATACCATATTCCATTTTTTTTCTATTATTTTAGATAAGAATGTAAAATATGTAACTGTCCAAAGGTACACAAACTTTGTTTAGTTTACATTTTCTATCAATATTTTTATATTTTCTATATTATTTCTGTTCTGTATTTTACCATTCTGTAGAAGTCAACATGATTATAATAATAATATGAATGTTATACAATTTGTATATAAATAAATAAACTTAGGCGCAGTTCTGTTTAGGTAGTATATCAAATTGTTTTGTGTGTTTATATAATATGTTGCCCAAGGGACATTGAATATGTCAGTGTCAGCCTATGTTTATATATAACGTTGTTACCACACAACACAAAACTAGAAGATAACATTAAGTTAAGTTAAACATATCTGAATATTCTAGTTACATCATTGCATGTTATAGCTTCGTAACTATGTATTACATTGTACATATCTATAACCACAATTCACATCCATTTTAATGATTAGGAAATTTACTCTTCTTTTATGGAAATTGTTCAGTTCAGAGGTGCGCTGGATAATTATATAGGTAGCCAACTAATCAATTTAATGTGGGCATTTGTGCATTTATATA
>JAABKK020060725.1:19953-61324 GCA_011634745.2 Catotricha subobsoleta
AAAAAAAAAAACGTAATTGGCATTGAGATACACAGAATCAAATTAAATAAAACTGGGTGCATGCTTTCAATTATTTATTTTTATTAATTTTTTGTTGTTTTGCAATTTATAAATATTTTGTGGACCATTTATTTTATTGTTATGATTTTGGAAAAGTTCCAATAAAAGTGCCGATGAATTCAATCAGCTAACTGCTATTTAAAAAACATTAATAAATACAATAATCAGCACAAAAAAAAAAACCAAACAAACAAACAAAAAATTAAAAGTTTCATTGAATTCAAATATGTGTTAAATTCATCTGTTACACCAGCATTACAAATTTCCTTTCAAATAAAATATTCACCAAATAAACTAAGCTATGAACATATTTCTGATGCCTTTTAAGGCAACACATTCAACATTTATAACACTATCTTAGTTTAGGCATATAAAAAGAGTTTAACCGAACTTTTATCATTCAAATTTAAAGGCGATTGTAGAAAGGACGCATAAAAGAAAAACTTTTTATTTTGTTGATTTTATTGCTATAAGTAAGCAACCATAACAAAAGCTAGCCGATCTCGCACTAAACTTAACGTATTGAGTGAAATATGAAAAAAAAAAAAAAACACAGAAGAAGATATAGGAAAGAAGTCTTGATATTTAAATTTAAATCGGATGAAGCAACAAAAAGGGCAATATCGATAAATAAACTTTTTTTCAAAAAGAAAAAAGAAAGATGAAAAAAAAGAGTATAGAGTTGTGTCGGCCTAGAACCTAGAATAGGATCGTGTATAGAAGAAAATTTCTATTGTCTATTTTATAATATGGAATTTGGTGAACAATTCAATAAGTTACAAAGTACAATACATTCAAGAAATATTCCCTCGTGGGTGGACTATCTAGAAATAATCTTATATACCGACTTTGTTTATGTGTATCTTTCGTATAAGGGAATGTATTATTATTGATATTATTATTATTATTACGTATATTATTTGTATGTAATATGTATATTGTGTTGTGTTTGTGCTTATAATAATATACCTGCTTAGCTCATACCCAAAAGTACGTTAAAGCACACAAAAAAAAATAATATAGAAACTTTTGCTTCCAATTTTTGTAAATCGTATCTCGATGTGATGTTATCTGGTTGTTACCGTTCGAAATTTTATTGCTTTCAAAGAAGTATGTATTTTAGGTTTTTATTTTCATTTGTTTTATAAGATATTCTTCGTAAATTGAAATAGTTTTTGTTTCGAAAGTTATTGATAAGTAGTTTCTTTCTTCAATTATTATTAACTGATAGATCGCTACTTAATTTTTTTTTATTGTAGCGTTTATAATTTATTTAATTTAAGTATTAGTTCTGATAGATAAACAGAATTAAAGCGAGTAAATGCGTTCACCTCAAAGAGTACGTTAAAGTCGTAAAACCAAATAGCTCTATGCTTTAGATATTTTACAAGTCAAATCATTTATTGCACTTGGATACGTTTAGCCAACTATTTTTTATTCATAAATTATGACATTTTTGTTTATTGCCTTTCATCTGTTATCTATTATCTCGCATCTAGATGAATTTCAGGTGATCATCTGTCACAGAGGTTGAAGCCGACCAATTTTTGTCAGTTGCGGCTAACTGTAAAATAAGCCAGCCAAAACTGTAGCCAATTTAAATGAAAATTTTACAATTAAAAATGAAATAACTTCATCAGAATTATATATAGAATGCAGTCAGAATGAAAAAATAATCCAGCTGAAGCCGGCTAAGAATTCAACCGAATCTAGTCGGCGTGTAAATCAGTCGACTCTAGCCGGACAAGAAGTCTAATTTCATGGCTGGTGCTGCTGAATAATTAGCCGAAAGCAAGCCAGCCGCCGGCTTACGGCTTGGCGGCTTTAACCTCTGATTTGTCATCGTCATATAGATGATAAAAAAAACGCATGATTAAAATATAAATTTCAATAACTACTTGATTTTTTTCAAAACTTTTCAAATTTCGCAAAAATGAAGTAAAAAAAAAACAAGCTGCCAATGGTTAGGAAAAAAAACAAATTTTCGAAAACAATACTTTTTTTTCAAAAATGAAGTAAAAAGAGGGTTTTATTTTAGCTTTAACATTTGGGAATTTAGGCACTGCCCTGTAGTTGATCATGTTTGCCTTTAATGTCAATTATCTCAAAATATAGAAAATGTCAGTTGATTGCATGAGCCGTTCAATAATTAATTATAATTGGATATATGAATGAAATTATTTTAAAGCCTCGGTGAATATATTTGCAGTACAAATAATATGTTATACGAATTAATCATAATATTTATCATTATTATTTTATTTTTATCACCAAACAGAATAATACGTAAGTATATTGTGAATGAATTAAACGTTAATGACAATCGACATATCACATAATTATTCGATAATATTTGAAAATTAAATTTGGTTTTAACAATAATCCTGTTTTTTTTTTTTTTAATTTGAATAAAGATCAATACATATTCGGAAATTCTATTATTTTTTTTTTGAATAATTTCCAAAAAATGTAGTTTTGTAAATCATTTAAATTCATCATTGTATGCATGTTACATTGTATTAAAACTTCTATAATACATTTTAATTGAAAATGATATAATAGTGTTAGCTTTTGTGTTGCTATCATTAGAATGTAAGTAATTCAAGGCACAAAATAGTAAAACAATTAACATACGAATATAATGGCATTTTATCGCAGACCAACACTAAAAACCAAGATGTAATATTAATTTTCATTTATGTTTTAAGAATGTGAAACATATATTTGTTTGTAAACATTTGTATTTTTTTTTAATTCATTTTATTTTATTTTTTTTTTACTTACCTGCTGAAAATAAATCTTAATCTTATTCGTTCAAAAGTAATATTCTGTTGTTTTCATGTTCAACAATTCTGATAGCAACTTTATGGTGTCGGTGAACACATATTTTTCCGATTTGCAACATTTTCAATACACAACGGGCTTCCACAATAAATAAGTTTTATATCTTTAAAATAAATATAAGTCGCAATATTTTGATCTTGATAAAATGTTGTAGAATTTCAACGTAAGTAATTTATGCGATACATATAATAAAGTACACAATTTTTATACAATTATATAGAATAGGTAACATACATGTATTGTAATAAACAGTTGATAAACTATAATATATATTTCCCATTAGTTTTCTTGAAGTTTTTGTCGCATATGCGACAGTACCGCAGAGAGTGCCACATACCAAAAATGCAACAAATGAACTGATTTAAAATAATAATAAAAAAAAAAAACAAAATATTTTTGCTGGCATGCAGCAGACACATTTATACATACTCCAGAAAAAAATAAATAAATAAAAGATAAAATTTATTCGAAAATCGGTGCAAAGAAAAATATATGGCAAACGATTTTTTTTACTTTTGCCTCGACAACTTTTGTATAAAATGTTTGAACTTTGCTCCGTTAATCTTATTAATTCAGACACAAAGAAAATAATTTCTTGAATGAATGGAATTTTGAAATTAAATGTATTTCTGAGTTTGTAAATAATTTCTAACTAACTATAGTCTCAAGCTAGCCAATAAAGTTTTAATGTCTATGTAATTTTTCCAGCAAATTCTTCCTAATTAAACAATGTTTTTTGATAGATTGCCTACAGTAATAAATATAAAATGTAATAAGTAAATATTTTGGTACCGATCTCAAAATGTTCAGCATTATTTTATATCACAGAAGTGAAGGACTGAAGATAAATAAATCTATTCTGCAATAAATGTTAATAAATAAAATATAGAATTTTGAATCTCACATACATGAGCACCAACATTAAATTCAATCCTATATTTACATAAAATCATTCTACGTATTATCCCTCTGAACCATACAAATATTTAGATAATTTGTATACAGTTCGCTTAGTTAATTTCATTGTTTTTAGTTAACATAAACAATTGTAAAATAATAATAATAATAATAATATAATAATATTTTCATTTCAATAATACATGAAGTCAAGGTATATTAAATATATGAAAATTCGGCAATATATAGATATACTCTTTATATATAAATATATTAAAATCATCACACCGTAACCTCATTTGCATGCGATGTTTTTACACCGCATTGTATGCATTATAATTATACCATATAATATTTAATGTTATATATATAAACATTAATATTATATATTTCCTTAGCACGAAAAAACGTTCTATATCCATCATCAGTCAGTAGTCAGTACCTAACACTTTTCCATTCTAAAAACACATCTACATATTTCAATTCTCTTCTAACAGGCAAACACACACTGAACACTATATTAGACCTTTTGAAGTATTCTTGAAAAGTTCTTGCAATTTTAATCATACTTTTCTTATTTATCGGCATCTATTTTATGTAGTATGAAGAACGAACATTTACTAAGACGTATTTAAGCATGACATTATCATTCTTTATCCTAACTTGTAAGTCTACAATACATCACACATTTTTGTGGTGTTATATTATTATACACACAACATACCATACATTATACAGTTATACACATACTGATAAATACCATACAATATAGAAAATGTGCTAGGAAATCAGACAAAAGTTTTATCATTACATTAAATCTATTTTTCTCTATATATAATTCGCGTTCTAGTATCGCATAAAATACACATAAGCACGAACTACATTAGGAATATATAACAAAACTATATTTATTCCCTTTTATGATACTGCATATAGATTTAGTCTAAGCGATAATATTCCGGAAGGTACTTACCGATTCTGTAGTCTGGGTACTCGACACACAAAAGATAATTTCTAAATTATGTAATATTTAAAATGAATTCTATACGATTTGTGCATATATATATGTTAAAACGAATGTTTGTTTCTATAATATAAGCACCATTTGCCGGCAAATGTTCCTCAACTTTAAATCGAAGAAAACATTAATAATAAAATCCACCCATATAATGCCAAACAAACGATCTTTAAATTTGAGCACTCAATATGATTCTCAAGTGGCACATAACAATATGAATGATTCAATGAAACAATCGAAATACGCCCATGTTTAATTCATATACACAATTGAAATATTCGATAAAATGGTTTTCCTACCAAACATCTAAATATAATATGTATATATATTCCTGTTAAAATAACCTACACTGTGTTAGGTTCAAAGAGTAAGTAAGTATACCAAACAGCAAAAAAAAATTGTATATATAAGCAATACATTAAGCGAAAGAAAATATATCATCATCTTTAAAAGTAAAGCATAAAGATTTCCAAACAGCGCACAATCTTCACCACAGATAACTTTTTTTTTCTTGCTTACGTTATTTTTTTCGCTTTGTTTTTCACAATCTTTGACTGGGGTTTAAGGGTATATGGAACCTTAAACCAGAAAATGAGAATACTGTTGAAAATTCGTTTTTTTTTTATCCCAAATTCTTTTTTCCTTTAATTTCCTCTTGTGAAATGCTGTAAAGTACTAACGTGATGATTTGTTTCTAATGAGCAGGCGAGAAACAACTGCTTATATTTTGCTCTATGCAAAAAAATATATATATTTATATAGAAAAAAAGGGTTTCTCATTTTTATCAGCATATCTTCATGGCACACTCAATGATTCTCAGCATAATTAATGCTTTTTTGTGTTTAAAAAAAAAAATGTGTTTAAAAACCTTCAAAGATTATTATTCTGTAATTATTAATGTGATTTTTGTCTTGAAATAATATTTTTTTGATGAAGATTTATTGCATATTCTTTTAACTAAATTTTTAACAATAAATAAAAAAAAAAATATTGTTCGAGAAAATATTTGGTTCGAGCAAATATTTGGTTAGAAAAAATAAGTACAGAATGAAAAGAAAAGAAAATATTTATAAATAATTTATATTGAATATTGTATTTATGTTGAAATATATTTAATTTTTGTTCGCAACATAATATTTTTCAATCAAATATTAATAAAATCGCTTAAAATAATAATAATGCTCTCAATATATGAAAACGATATAAATAAAAAATAATAATAATAATAATAATAATAATAAAAAGGAAAATACAATCACGAGGCAAAAGAAAAATACATCAATGATTGCGTTTAAAGGGAACCAGCAGATGTATAACGTTGTACATTTAAAAAATGTATTATATAGTATTTTTGTTTATTTTATTAAAGATTCTATCACACATTCAATCATCTGGAAAGCATTCTGATTATATATGCCTTCACATTGCTTTGTACATAAGAAAGAGAACAGATAAGCACTTTTATATGGTTGAATAGAAGTTTTGTGACATTTAAAATTTCCAAAATATCTATGAACATCCAAAAGCTCTATCGATTTCTATAATCGTGTACAATAAGAATTCTTATCATGTCATCGCATGTGTGAGTGGCTAAAATTTAAGCTTTTATCGTGACACCGATTCTAATCATTTTCATATTTAATGCAATCGGATATTATTTAATATCACTATAATAGCTAAACATAAAACTATATGATTTACCGCAGTCAAACAAAAATTGTTTAGATAATTTATATATGGTCTACAACATTTTCAATCGAAATATTGAAGCATTTGATTATAAGCCCAGACGAAAGTATGTTCGATTATGACTGAGTAGGTGTTAAAAAGAGGTTCAACATCTTATTTATTTTTCTGCCAAATATTTATTTATTAGATACTGGCAACGGAATATAATACAACATTGAAAATACCAGTAGCCCCTGGGGGTATCATAAAGTAAAAGCAATTACTCATTTCATTTGAAAAACATTTTATTTTTCCACAGAAACAATGGATAAAGTATATGCAATTCGTATAAAATTTATAAATCAATCAGATTTCTAATTTTATTCGTTTGAAATGAAATACACCTATATCAATCAGTGAGTACAAACAAAAATTTACTTATTTATCATACATTAAAACATGTCTCGCCCGATTATTTACGTCAAATATTTTCTATACATTTTATACATAATAAGGATACATATTACATATTATAAAATTACATTTCTACCTTATGTAGGAGTTATTCAGATGAGGTGACGATGGGAGGAAATATGTTAAACACATTAATAATGGCTGAAATGAAAATAAATAAATAAATAAATAAATATGTTAAAAGTTCGACATTATAAATATATTAATACTCAATTTCTACTATCTTTTGTTGCCATTTCCATTATATTCCTTACAAACCATTTATTTATTTTACAAAGAACTTTGAAAACATTATACAGTTGACAATAATAATTTTATTGTGATTCTCATTGTATTGAAAATCGATATAAAGAAGAAAAAAAAAGATTTCATCAAAATTCAAAACATCTTCCTTTTGTGAAAGTACAAAGAATTTGCTATATGAGCATAAAATTGTTATAAAATTGCTCTTGAACATATTTTCAATCGTTGCAATAACGTGTTTAACAATCCTATAAAATCAAATGCCTAAACATTTTTATATATGTGTTATACAGTTTACTATTTGTATATAGTTATGAAAATCGAGAATGAGGAAGAACAAGTGAAAAGAATTATAGAAACGATATTATAATAGATTATATCGTATTATATGTGTTAAAAATACATGAACAAAAAGTATGGAGACATATTGAAATATATATATAATTTAAAATAAAAATCGAAATTGAGAAATGTTCTGTGATCCAGCGACTTGTATAAAATACATTCTCCATATATCGTTTTATAACTGAAATTTGAACTTGCTTTAATACAATTTGGTTCAGTGTTCTTCAAATAAGATTAAAATGTCGATGTGAATGAGAAAATTCGAGGTAGGTTGAAAATTTATAATTTATTGTATTTATATAGGGATCTTAGAAAAATGGAGCTTCTATTAAAGAGTAGGTACAAATATATGTCTTAAATAAAATTTGAACATTTACATTAGATTAAATTCAAACAGAATTTTATTTTTTTGTAGAATTTCATTTATATGGATGGAAAAATGTTTTTCGATTTAAAATTCGATATCTAAGATATTTTAAATATGTAATATAAAATACTTATCGATTGTTTTAATAGCGATGGCTCACTTATTGCATTTTAATTAACGATAGTTCACGTATTTAATATGCTTTTTTCTTAGCACATGATTATTTATAAAAAAAAATTATTTGATTTTTTAAATGTTTTATTACTCAATTACAGACTTGATATTTTATTTTGATCCTCCCCCCCCATGTTGATTTCAGAAATTACTAAACCGATTTCGGTTAATCTCTAAGTTAAAATCATGAGTCGATTTGTTTCCAATTTTACTTAAAAACGACTGGCCCGATCGGGATAAAACCCTAAAGGACGCACTTTATAAAGGCGAAGGTCAAAGAACAAAAAACAAATAACAAACGTCCAAGTCAAAAACAAACATCAAAAGTAAAAAAAAAAAACCATTTTCTATATTTTGACCTCCCATGGTTTTTTTTTTGTTTTCAGTAAAATTCATATATTGCATATTGCATCTCTGTTCGTACTCAATTTTTTATTCATACATCATTTTATGAAACTTTGTATTGCTAACACGGTATTATTATGTGTATATCTTGGAAACATGATTTCACATAATGTATCCATCATAATTTGATTTTTTTATTTAACCGCGTTTCATATACTACATACGAGTACATATGTACTTATGTTAATAAACTAAATACTAATTCAATTTAAATGGTCTTAGGTATTATATTGAACCAAATTAAATTAAAGCATACAAAATTGAAACCCTAATTCAGTTATTGAAAATGAATTCGAATAATATTATATATTTAAATGTGAATTCGCTTTTGTTGCTGACTCAAATATTGTACTGAAAACAGTTGAACAGAAAGCATTTCTGATCTGACATATCAATTCTAAATATATAATAAATGATTAAATTTTTAATCACAAAACATTTTACAAAAACAGCAAAAATATTTTCTTGTTGCATCTCAAAATCTCTTAAATTGTTAGAAAACAGTATAAAGTTTTACGAAACCAACAAATTTCTACACGACAAACAATGTTATTTTTCGCAATAACAATTACATTAATTATCTCAACAGTCAACTACCTATATGTTAAAGAAAATATACAAAGTTTCATTTATTATAATTAAAATAAATGTAAATGTTTGGCGCGTGATACAATTTATATGAAAACTGCTAACTTTTATTATTATACAAAGTGTTTTATGAATGGTTTGGCTTCTGATAATTCTTTACTTTTCTTCCAACAGACAATTACTGGTAAAATATCATGTGCAAAAGTAAGTCCATATATTTATTATAAAATATTATATTTTCTTTGTCTACATTATAATAATATTGATGTGTGTTTGGATACAATTCACCCAAAAATATGTAGAAGATATTAAAATATCAAATGTAATAATCAAATATGGAATGTACCGGTACGCGTACATTATAATATATATATACAAGTTTAAAAATAAGTAAAATATCTTTGCTCTGATATTATATAATGGTGATGATAACGATACACATTTGAAGATAACATGTACAAAAACAATGTATATTATTTATATAAGAATAAGAATCATGTCAAAACTTCAAACATCGTTTTCCATATATATACACTTTCGTATATTAAGTAAAAAAAAAATCTATATATTATTATGTGAAGAAAAGTATGATGTAACACGCTGCGCGTTACATAACAAAGTAAAGGTTTTGTAATATTTGTTCTAGCTGGCTTTGATGATAATATAATACCCAACATTAGTTAGGCGGTACATTGTATTTTCTATCTATTTCAGGTAAATTTTCAGCTGCTCTCTTATGTATTTATATCTTAACACTCAAAATGATGTAAAGGAAAATTGTTGCTGACATCAGAAAATTTATGTTGAATTTGTTAATTGGGTTGTATGTAGAGGGTATTCAAAGTTGTACAACATTAAACAATGAGCTACTGTGCTACACATTTTAAATACAACAGCAATGAACTTACCATTATATATATATACCATTATTATATGGAAGAAAATAAATAAATTGTAGCCATTATAATTTTTTACATTTGATACATTTGGTACATTTGGTACATTTGGCATAACCAAATAAAAATTATGTACCGCAAAAAAAGAAAAAAAAAAGTGAACCAATTGCTGAATGTGATTTTAAAGAATTTTTTTCTCACTACTCACTTATAACAGAATATCTAGAATATTTAAGAAAAAGGGTTTTTCGGATAAGGGATAATTTGAATTTAAAGAGAATATTTAGAAGCCATTTTTTCTATATTTCAAATCAATTAGTCCATTTTAATCGAAATATAAAATATGATTATAAACATTGCTGCGGATCAAAGAAAATCTATTAAAAATAACGATTACTTTTATTCACAACATATACTTAATACGTATATATACAGATCATAATCATTAATACCGTATATTTTCTATTCTACATCCTACCTTTTATCCGTAACTCACTTGCAATTTTATTAAGATATTTCTTAAATTTAAAATATAAATGTTTTTTCATCCTTTTTTTTTGAAAAAAAAAAAACAAAAAATGCTTTAGATTTATGTATTTGAAGGCAAAACGAAACGGGTGTCGATTAAAATGTCTGATAAAAAAAAAATACGAGAGAAAAGTTCAAAGCGGACCTTTTTTTTTTGAGAAAAACACTTGCTATTTATGTATTTC
Source organism: Catotricha subobsoleta (assembly GCA_011634745.2). Taxonomy (NCBI): domain Eukaryota; kingdom Metazoa; phylum Arthropoda; class Insecta; order Diptera; family Cecidomyiidae; genus Catotricha; species Catotricha subobsoleta. The sequence goes on from JAABKK020060725.1 coordinate 30,647, forward strand.
TTATCTCTGTTTCAACGATGGCGATATATGATTTTTTATGTTCTACCATATTTTATGGAAAATGGTCGTCTATTGGCAGAAAACGTAATTGAGATAAGTTTATGGTATGGAAAACTTTTCTTTTTTCTTTTCGAAAAATATTGTTCGCTATAAAGTGATGCAAAAGCAAAGAAAAATATATAATAAAATATAGAAAGTATGTATTTTCGATTCAAACATAATCCGTAACATGTTAAACCGATTTAAGAATGCTCTAATTCAACGAACAAAATCTATTATTCTGCTTCTGATATCAATACACACGCATAGAAATAAATAAATAAAAAAAAAAAAGCGACGCAAAGAATAGAAAAATTCAGAGTATTTTGAACATTGATCAAAGGCAACAACAGCAGCACCAGCAGTTATCTGAATCTGAAAATACAATTTGTTGAAAAATAAAAGAAGTGAAATCTTACAGTGGAACAAATCCTATTGTGGGTAGAATACGGATAACTACAGAACGATTTTGTTATTGTGACAGCAATAAATAATAATATTTATAGGATTTATCGAAGAGTGACAATATTTTCAATAAATAATAAAAGGAAATAAGAGAAATCGTTATTGGTTTAGACCAATGATTTGAGTTTATATTTTATTGACAAATTTTTTATATGAGCTTATATTCAACGTTTTGTATTATGCTTTTATTTTATTTATTTTTTATTCAATTTGTACCTTCCGAAAATATAGAAACGTTTTCTAAAATCCGATATTATATAGTCGAAAATATTAAATTTCCACAAAAAAAAAATGTACAAAATAAAACCAAAAAAAAAAAAAACAAGAACAGCCACAATTGTTTCACCATAAGAACAAAAAAAAAAAAAAAAACGAAATGACGGAATGAAATTTTCATTTACCAAAAATACATGTAGCATATGCCACCACCGCACCGTAGTTTTGAGGCTGTTTTTACAGTCATATTATATGCGAGGGTAAAGATCTTAAGAGCAATAAACGACCTTTTAAGATATATTCACATGGGACATATGTGATTGAAATTCAATACGAGTAGGGAAATATTTTCGTTGCTTTTTTTTTTTTATTCTTTTATGAATTTGTTGCGATTTTTGGCAATATCAATGTTACACCATATGCTAACGAAATGAGCCAACATCATGGTTCTACTGCAGATATTATATCAGAAAAAAAAAACTGCTCCTATTGAGTGGGACGAATGGTACAACACTTTTTGTTGTTGTTGTGTTTATTGACCGAAAAATTAATCATTAAAATGATGAAACTGATTTTATTTCTTGGATTCACAATTTATTACTGGTTGAATTTGTGCTGTGATGTATATTTATGGGATTTGAATTATGCATTATAATGCTTGATAAAATCAGAAAATTTACTAAAACACCTAGCATTTTATTATTAATATTGAATATGTATTTTATACATGTATAAGTAATTGAAAACTTCTTTTGCTATTTGGATTTTCAAATATGTATTGTGAAGTTTTATCTAACGAAGACATAGTCATTTCTTAATCATATCCAATCCAAAAATAATAGAAACCATCCATAAATGAAGCCCAACATTTTTCGTCATTTTCTAATATTATTAATTCCACTCAAACATTTCATCAAAATATATTAAGATATTTATACATTATATTTTTCTTTTAAAATCAACCCATATAAATTTTTTATTTCAAATAGAAAAAAATTTAAAACATACACATTGTTGATAAAGCGCATATATAGACGATAACTTGTAAAAAGTGTACGGTATGAGGACCGATTTTTTTTATTGAGTTTGTTGTTTCTTCGAAAATTGCCATATGGTACGATTCACTCCTTGATTAGAAATTTAAAAGATACAAGAAGAAATGAAACTGAATTATATATCTTTATATTATCGATTTTAATAATTCAAATAGTCTGAAATATCTAAATTTTATGATTATGAATGACAAACCCTTCCACCAATTCCGAATTTCAAAAAAATATACAAAACCCTAATTCAAATAATTAAAGGATATTAAAAATTTAATTACTTATTGAAAATGTTTTATGAAAATTTATGTTGACTTTTATTATGTGATTTTGATATTTTATAAAACATGTATAAGAATATATAGCTTTAGAGTAATGGTCAATCGAAATGATATTAATTTAAAATAATTCGCAAAATATTTGTACGAATATTGTATATATCTGTTATAGATATATATGTATTATTTTTCTATTAATTTCATTCGGTTTATATTACATAGTTAAAAAATTACACAATATCCACAACAAACAATAAATATGAATGTGGTCAACAAGCCTGCAGTCTAAAGGTAAATAGTGAGGTTAAACTGGGTTAAACAATCGATTTTATTTTCCATATCCAATCCATATCAAATTTGAAAAAAAAAAAAATCGGTTAATGAATTTACCTTTATTTGGTTAACCATACACTGATGCAGATATGTTGTAATATTATATATGTTTTCCGATATACTCAAATAAAACAACACTGAAGCAGTTACTAAACCAAACAATCAATGGATGCTTGTATATATTTATTTTGAGCGAACCAATAAACATTCTCATTGTGCTCCAAGGATTGACTATACACATAATACACGTATAAGTTCATTTACAACATATTAATAAATAATTACTGAAAAGTGTTCAGTGCAGAGTGTTAAATGTGTGCTAAATTGTAATGTAGTTAATTAATAAATAGATGTAACTACATAATTTATGTTTGCATTGAATATATTGTGTGAGATGTGGTCTAGAATCATAATTTTAATTTGATTAGGGTTTTAGTCATACTTTACTAGAAGTGTTATGTTCTGAATAATATATGGTCTTCACGCACAACATGCAATATTTTTATTACTAACAGGAATAGCAAAAAGCTTTCAGAAAGATGAATTTTAAAATTGTAATCGATAGTCTGTTAAGTCAGCACCATACTGTTTCATTATCTAACGAAACCGTTAATAAAGAAACACAATATTTAAAAGTTTAATTCAGGGATTGATAATGAATAGTCTATATCTTCTTACTAGACTATAGTGCCTATGCTGCCGTAGATTAATGATTCTAATTCACAGATCAATGATTAAAATGTATCTGGAAGCATAAAGAAAATCGAAATTTAAATTTAAATTTGTTCATTTCTTTTCCCTGATTATTCAAAATTTCCGCATTTAAATTTAAACTGGTAATCTTATTTGATTCATACAACCAATTCTATTGAAATTATAAATCATAAATTAAGTACATAAAATACGGTTTCAAACAAATTATTGGATTTTTATTTGTTTTCTTGGTTTTCGTGCAAAAAAAAAGAAGTATTTTCTATTATTTTCATTTTAATATAATACAAAATTGGTACTTACCAGCGAGAGTGTAATAGTGAAGAAGAAAATATAACGAAATAAAGAAAAAAAAAATCGCATTTTAACAAATGTGAACAGACAAAATGATGTGGCAACAAATTGATCAAAATAAATGAACCGAAACAAGACAAGGGGCTTGTTAAAATGTTATTTTTGTTGATAAATTTATATTAAGTTATTTTACAATTTATTGTCTGCAGATTTTTTAAAAAATATGTGACAGTATATTATAGAAGTTTATTTTTTTGGATAGCGGTGTATTTTAGCTCACTATAGTGGTGTTCCTCTTTTATTTGTAAATGGTCGATGGTCGATGGCCGTTTGTTGGTGGATAGGTACTTTGGTATAATTTATATCTTCTAGATATTTATAGTGAAAGCATTGATACGCAGAGAGTTTTCTTCTTTTTTCTATTTTTTTTGTTAAATTTTTAGTGGTTTTATTTTATAGCTGATGAACGAGATTTGTAAGATATATGAAAGATTTGAGTGCTTTGTTGTTTACAAAACAAATCATTCTATTTTCAAAATAGCATTTCAACATTTGAGAAAGTAGTTAAACTTAATGAAATTTTACGTTAGTAAACAGACATTTAAGAAGAAATCAAATGCTGATTCTACTATTCTACCCAATAAATACCATAAAAAATTTATTGCTATTTTGATAACTTTCGTATTTTACATTAGAATCTCCAGAAATGTTATTGTCTCACATTTCATATTAATTCACCAGTTCTATAACATGATGGAGACAAAATTAAATTGAAAATAATTATAGTTATAAATAATTTACCTAAAATGATGATTTTGATGATCCATGATTTACATGATAATATACTTTAATACCATAAAATGTTATATATTCAGAGCCAGACACAATTATTATTATTAATTCCATTCATAATTCATACAAGATTTACCCTTTCAACAATTTAATGTTCCAAAATTATATACACTAAATCTATCCTAAGTACAATAACTCCAATTTAATCCCAAATGATAGCTCTATAAGATGTAGAAATAACAATTTAACAAAATGACACACTGCCCTAATACCCTAATTTTCTGGATACAAATATTTCATGCCGCATTCATTTCACACAACAGCAATAAAAAAAAAAAAATGAAAAAAAAGGAATTAATTTGTTTTAAGGATTTACGGCCAGGTACGATTGTAATATTCTATACAGAATCACTTTATATATAATTATAAATGAATTCTAAACAGATTTGTTACGAAAAACCGTATTTGGTACGGGATTTAGTATTATTTTCTTGTTAGTTAAATTACAAACCAAAACAAACAACTGACAACAACAAGTATTGTTCTCGAAGGTCGCATAAGAAGTATTTTGAATTTATATCTTTTATATATCGTACATTCCAAATGGAGACAATATATGTGTTATGCAAGGGTAGAAATTTCTGTGGCCTTTCACACAATTCAGAAAATGATAAAGGTACGGTTTTTTCTTCCTTTGAAAATTTAGTGCCATCATTTGCAAGCCTCAACGCACTATGACTATTTCGATTAAACTATTCAACTTTCCATTTAGTGCTTTAGAAAATAGGTTACACAAACGCAAAACAAATATATAAATACACCTTTTGATGCAGGAGAATAGATAAAATATATATATTGCTGTAACCAGCAACTAAATGTAGCTACATCGACCACATCAACTCTTCATAGCTATATAACCCTTTTAAATTTTATATAAAATCAAATTAGATAAACAAAAAATTCTTGCAAACCCGGTCCCAAAAAAATGACATAAAATAAAGCTTGATAAAAAAAAAAGCAAAAAAATAGTCTGACGCAAATAGGTTCATAAAATATAGACGTCTGGAAATAGAACATATTTTTCCCATTTCTATTTTTATAACATAATATCTATACTTATTAGTGCTTATAAGTGTGTTAACGAATAATGTCACTTCTCAGTCTAAGCTGAATATAATATCTATGTGATGCTGTTGTATACAAAACTAACCATCAGTTGATTAATTATATATTATACCTACATACATATATGACTATTGACCATAGGTGTGCAAAGGGGGAAAAGTGTAAACTGTAGCATGTGTGACGTATTTTATGCTTCAGTAGTAAAAACCTATATAGGATTTTCCACTTTAGTAACAATCTAATTAATAATCAATAAACAGTACACAATAAACACACACCATTAAATAGTAAAACAAAGCAATACTTTCAGCATTTTATTTTGTACAAAATAAGAGGTAGGAAATTTAAGTACCCACAGAAAAATAATGTCCTCTTGGGTAAATATGTTTTCGGATTTATTATATAATTTAAAATGTTTTTGTTAATTAAAATCATAACACAAAAATTTCAAGATATTTATTCTCAAATAGTTTTAAAATGCTTTGTGCTTTTGATTTAAACTAATTCTGTTTTTTTTTTCGAAATAAATAATTAATTTTTCAGGAAATTCTATTAATTTATTTTCACTGAACTGATGAATGCTACACAATAAACTGTTGACGATAATACATTAGTAAGCTTAACTAATACTTTTCACGTTCCAATGTAGTTAATATATTATAAAATTACCATCGTAATTCATACATTTATCTCAAAGCTGTATGAAAGATATATGGCATTAATATATATGTGTATATGATGCTTATTACCTTTCACTGACTATTCCACCGCTTTCCAACCATTTTCAAATTAATTTCTTTTGAAGTGAAAACTTAACTTAACTTAAAAACTCATTGCATAAGTATTTTTTTTTCTCTTGCAAAGAGCAAAACTATAAGATCACTTAGTGTAATTGCATTTTTCTTTATGGAAAATTTATTGCATCCAGTGTTAGTGTTTATGTATTTGAATTATGTAGTTGTGCTAACATTTATAAAGGAAAAAGTCTTAACGGATATCGTTCATAATATAAAATAATAAAAATTCTTTTTCAAAACCTACAATATGTGTGGTCATTGAATACTATGTTCAGTTATACATATATGAACTATTTAATTATTAATAAATACTTTATGCAAAATTGAAAAGTTCAATTAATTAAATTGTTTCAGGTAAATAAAATTAAACACGACAAAATATCGGTGGTAGAAAAATCAATTGCAGAGACAAAATAAAATGCAAAAAGTAACAGTTCTGAAGCCACTGCTATATCAAAAAGAAAATTATAAATAGTCTTCAGTGGTAGTATATAACGATGTGCCAATTAGTATTTGATCTATTATCTCTCATATGAGATATATACTACTAACTATATATATAGTAGAAGAAGAAAAAGCAACGTATTTCAAAAATATAATGGATATTGAAAGTACATTACTATATATTTATATATAATACCCAATACCGTCAATTATCAATTTTTCACAGAAAAAAAATGCCTACTTAATTAAACTTCATATTATAGAGATGCAACCGAGAGCTGATGATCGATTTTTTTTTCTCTCTTAACTCTCAATGTATCAATTGATATTTAAAAAATAAATGGCAACATAATAAGATTTGTAGATTGTTGTTCTTAAAGCGAAAACTTTCTATTTGATATAATATTTAATTAAATTTGAAACGGTCACATTTCATAAAAAATTAACTATATTATACTTTAAATATTTGACACTGATTGAATATAATAAATACAAATCCAATAATTTTAACTTTGAATATAAACTCCCGACCGTTTAAATGATGTTTGATGTTATTTTGCTGAGAGCTTAAAGTCTTGAAAACTAATTAAAATAAATCATTAATTCCTGAAAAAAGAAACATCTAATATTTATAATATTCATTGCGACACCAAATATACTATCACTATGAAAACTGTTTTAAAAACTTTAATAATTCCATCATAAGTTACCGTTAAATAGCAATTATAGTTCCGTTAATTAAAGATTAATTTAAAGTTCGTTTAATTAATGCGTTTAAATTTAAAATATTTTAAATTATTGTATTTATTTTCTAACAAAATTTATAAAAAAAAAAAAAAAATCTTATGATTTCTGTATTTAAATCATTGTCAGGTTTATCTTCTTTTTTAAGATTTTCATATTGTGTCATTGGAACTTTACCTATGATGATAGGATTTGTATTGAACGACATTGTTTTCAGTCCTTTTTTTGTTTTGTTTTTGGTTCAAAAAGGTATCTTTTTACATGTTTACAAAATCACCCTCATCAATAAAATTATCTTGGTCAACAAAACCCATTTGCACCCCTTTCTATAAATTTTAAGTCTTTACACATATGACTATAACCGAATAACATTTATTACTGAAAATAGATTTTTGAACAAACAAATTTAAAATATATATTTTTTTTATTTATGATAGGCTTTCATGTCAAAATATTAAAATACTTACAAATACATTTAAATAAATACAATACAACTTCGAAACAAAAAACAAACAAACAAACAAAAAAATATAAAGAGCGTATACAGTTTAAGCTTTAAAAACTCGGTAAGTTTTTATAATAAATAACTAATTAAGAATAGTTAATTTCTTTTATTGTTCCTGTTGTAAATAGTTTAAATGCAAACAAAACCAGATTTACGAAATTAAGAAACATTAGTGTTTTTTTTTTTTTTTTTTTAGCAAATTATTTGCATGTCTCTGCTTTCACTTCATTCAATATAATATAATGATGTTTATTTGAACTGAACACCATGAAAAATTTCTAACAAGAGGCCTACCTACACAACCACAATTAAAAATAAATAAATAAATGGTTTTGTCAAAGTAAATTCGTCTATTAATATTATTTATTTAGAAAATAGTTGCCCTTAAAGACCTTCAGATGATTGGAAATATCTTAATAATTAAAGAATGATTATAGTCTGTGAAAGAGAAATGTTTGTTATAACTGAAATTTTAAAATTACAAATACTTTCAATAGCGAATCTATTTTTTTTTTTTATTCTGATTTGATGTTTTATCATTTTGAAATTGACACGCAAATATAAGAAAAAGAAAAGCTTATGTAAAACATATACCTATTAAGTTTTAAATTTTCGATAAATTGCCGACAATATGCAATATGTTCTTTAAAGTTATTTCAAATTGAAAAAGAATTGACACTATTCTTATAACTTATTTGTGTGTCATCCGTTTATAACTGAATTATTTCCATAACAATTGAAAATTGAAATCAAATTTCTTGAAGGAATTCCAATATATATTCATACGATTTTAATGAATTACAAATGATAAATGAATATATGCAAAATTTTCGATTATTATCATTGCCCATTTATCTAGAGAATGAAAATTCACGCATACAATATAAATCAAACTAAGTTACCGTCTAGATGACTGTACTGGGAAAAATAATAGGTAAATTAAGTACACAGCGATATTTTACAGAGAAATTCTATTTGAGAAATGGTATGATGAAAAATTCATTGTTACGATTTTAAATTCTCTTAAATATATTATTTTGTCGTGACAGTAATGAATTCTTTAAAGTTTGTTTAGACGACGAGACGACGTGACAGATACAGAAGGATTTTCATCCACGAAAAATATCAAAATGGGAAAATACTTTTGCTTGTTTCTTAGATAAATCATATTCATAGTTGAGTTATTTGCTGAAATTCACTTTATTTTGATATTCAAATTTAGAATTAAATAAAACTTTAATAAATTTGCTCTTCTGTTCTTTTTTTTATTTTTAATAATAAATAGGCATTGTAGTAACGGCGGAAAACTAATAATAATTTCTGTAAGTGATTTCAATTTCAATTATTTCTACTTCTATTATTCTAAAAATATTTCAAAATAAGAAACAGAATTTAGTGATTTAAAAAAAAAAAAAAAAATCTCTTACCATACAATGGATTCCGAAAAATATTTTCAAACCTTCTAACATAATCAATCCTTATGGTAAAGCATATTTTACATTATAATGAGGCACTGCATCAGTTACACCAAGTCGTGGCGATGATCGATGTAAGTAATTACATATATGTATTAAGTAGGGTCGTTTTTTACATCAATTTGGATGAAAAATGATCCTTTTTCAACTTTGATTAAAGAAAATAAATATTTCGCGCATGGTAATAATATTATGGAAAATTTATGTCAATGAATATTAATTAATATTAAACATTACAAAAATAAAAAGACATAATTTTATTATGTTTTTTAATTTTTTAATTCAATTTTCAAATATCTGATGTTGCTAATTTTGGTGTTATTTACAAGTAATGTGAATTTCTCAAATAAATGTAAAGTGATCAAGATATACCAAAATGAGTTACATCATATATTTAAAACAAGAATTACAAAAAATAAAAATTAAATAAAACAATGCCTTTTTATTTTTAAAACATATAATAATAATAATATTTATTTATACATTAATATTATACATAATATGATCACCATTGGAAATATTTCTTTTCTTTAATGAAAGTCGATAATATGTCATTTTTCATACAAATTCAAGTAAAAACGACCCTACCTATTACATACGCAAAGTCATCGCCACGACTTGGTGTAATGTGAGACTGAGCCAGTGTAATTCATTTAAATTATATACCTGTGAATCCTTTTTACGGTATAAATTTCATACCATTAAACATAATGCCAATATTCATAATAAAAAAGAAATCATTTAATATTGTTTTTATTATTAATTTAAACTGATTATGAAAATGTGCGAAATTTTGTTTTTTTTTATGCTAACGACAGACGAATGAGATATTTTAAATTAAAGACATTTTTTTTTCGTTAAATAAGTTAGATTTGCTTTCATTGATGTCAATAACAATTTGTTTGATGAACAAAAACAATGGAATTTTGCTTAATCCACTTTCGTTTATCTAAAATATTTCTCTCGTCTGTCGGTAGCATTACATATTTAAGTAAATTACATATTGTAGTCTTAATTTAAAAAAGACAAAGTCCACATACAATGCAATGCAATAAGCGAGCCTAATAAAGAAAAAGCCATATAGTTTAGGTCGTTTATTACGTTACAATAAGACGTTATGTTTTCTTAAAGTATAGATATAGATAACGTTAATGTTATTATATATTAAACATTACACAAAAATTACTGATAAAATAAAAGCAATAATGATGTGAATTTCAATTTACACAATGATACTGAAGAATTTTTTTTGAAAAACTGTAACTAAAAGTTTTTGAATTATTATACTGACGTTACTTGATATGATTTATTAAACCCTGAGGATCTTTCATTATGTCATTAGTCTTATTTAAAAAAAAAAAGAAAAGAATAATAATCTATCATCTAAAACATCACCACTAAAATAATAAAACATTTTTTGCTTTTGTTTTTCTACTTCGCGATTAGCAAAAAACAAGAAACAAAAATAACTTAAAGAAAGATAAAATAGGTAATACGATATACAGTTTACCGCACAGCAAGCAAGCAAAAGAGTACAATCTTTGTCTACATTATCTTGACAATATATCTTTCATTTTAACAATTGAATTCTTTTACACTTCCTTCCTCAATTTAACTTAACAAAATATTTGATGCCAAATCAACTCGAAACTTTATTACAAATTTTGTTTTGTAGATTGTAGACATACTTCAACAGTTCTCCACCTGAATTTCTGGCTTCGTGTTAATTCACAGTACATTGTAAATTGCTCGTTGTATTGAATAAAGATTTCTTATTGGTTACAACGAAATTTGCAGCGGATTTTACAACGTACTGTGAATGGTTACTTATAGTATAGCTATGAATGATTTTTTTTTTATTATTTTTCATTGTTGAATGGAATATAAAATTCAACTTTTTTCTAAAAATCCTATATTTTTCCAAGCTATTGAGCTCCATAAATAATTCTAGAATATTGAAAATGATACCATACAATGAATATAAAAAAGTAGTGATTTTAAAATACATTTCATCCAATTGTCAAAATCACAATACATCTTTTGCCTCTTCAACGCCAAATAATAGAAATTAACATAAAATTATATTGTGGTTTGCACGTTACTATAATTCATTAACCTTTCATCACTTTCATCTATCTGTCTGATGGACATCTATCTTATTATTTAGCTACTCACAACCTTCAATTTCATTCAAACTAATATACTTAACATACCATAACAAGTATATGAGCATAGTAAAGGAATCTCATTCCCACGCCATTAATGAATAGAATATTTTTATAATAATATATTCAAGATAAATACAACCTGACATGCAAGAAATTAAAAAAAAAAATGTATATATAAAATACTTTTGGTTTCTGACTGACTAATTTCCATGATATTTCAATTAAAGTTACTTACTTACTTTCACTTATAAAATGTTTATTCTTAAAAATAAAATTATTATTATCAATATTATAAATACACAAAACATGATCATTGAATTGAATGTGTCCCACTTATGGATATATAAAATACTTACGTTTTGGTAGATTTTAATGTGTCGTGTATGTGCGATGTACGTAGGTACTAATATATATATTTAGCATATATATTATATTATTGTATGTACATACATAATTTAATTGAATAGATGCGCTGTGAAAATGTGTTTATATTCGTATGATGTCACACAACTTGTAACGCTTTTGGGTAGATAACATATTTAAAATCCCGGATAATGGCCACATATTCAAATACTTGACGCACATCATATCATGTTTAAATATATGTGAATAATATTATGTATGGGGCATTGGACATCAACCGCTTCGTTACCGCAAATTAATTTTATTCAAGTTGATTATTTATTTATAATTATTATGAATCACATAATATTATACGTTTAATAATAATAACACTTTGTAGTTTGCGGTATTTTTTTTATTGCACAGCCGAATTCGTGCTACCAAAATGTCCAATAAGAGAGAATAAATAAATATAAAATCCGTTTGCAAAACTTTCACTGACTATACATTTTTTAAATCATCTTACGAAGAATCGTATGTACTTTATTGCATCGTGAATCTTTAAGCTATAATGCATTTTTCTTAAGTGCATATTACAAAAGTCACAATATCTCTCAATTTTAGCCCACATTGCATTTAATCTTCATAATGCATTTAATTGCAATGTACTCGGTAACATGAAATGTTTTGTTATTATACTAAACTATAATACCATTTAAAAGAAACGTGATCATTGTATTAACATTGATCGTGTTCATGGTTACAGTGTTTATTATGCAGAAATGTGTTAACTTCATAGTGAAATTATGAATTTCTTTTCATATTGTCGCAAAATGATCATTATTGAAATATTGTAGCAACTTATATTGGATATTATAAAATAATTTAAAGTTAAAATGCATTTCAGTACTGGAGAGGAAACAAGAAACTACTGCCGCTGCAGGTCAAGGCCCCGACAATGACACACATAATATACGATACTAAATACCGGAGGTAAAAAAGAAAACAAGTTATTAATATTGTTGCGTTTGTGTTGATAGATATTTATTAATAAAGTGAAAAAAAAAATATAATAAAACATTTAAAGCTATATTTAAGTGCGGGTATAATTTGAGATAGTCAAGATTGATATAAAATAGATGTATTTATTTGCATATAGACTTTTTAATTTAATAATATTTGTTTGTTTGTAGACTTTTAACATTAGTGAATACATTAGTTGTTCTTAGTTTCAATTTAGTAGACATACATGGTAAGTATTAAAGGTCATTTCATGGAAAAAAGATTTCACTGAATTATAACTTTTGTTTTTGGTTTTAATATGACTTGCAAATTATTAAGGTAAATATTTTTAAAAGAATGACGAAAATTCCAAATTTGTCTATGACGTCATTGCGTTTGTATTGCGTGCTTCTCAATTTTTAATAACTTCATAACTACTTTTGTAAATATGAAGTTATTTTGAATGTAAATAATAGATTGGTACTTATGAGGAGAAAGTAGTTATCAATATAGGTATTGGTGTGACTGACTAAGGTGAGCCGTAAATTATACAATCAATATATTATAGTTTAAGGTGCTTTAATCTATCATAATTATTTATTACTTAAATTGATCATTACTTTGTTATTAGACAATTTTTTATCTTTTTATTTTTATTGTATTGAAAATGTGATACAGTGAAATGAAAAATAACAATTACTGCGCCTTAAGGCAGTAATATAGAAGTACCTATGCTACATGTATTTTATAATTTTATGAAGTTATTATTTATATTAAAATACCACATGATGGTAAAATTATGTTATTGGAAGATGCACGCTGTGCGTACGTTGTCATATTCTGAACTCTTTAATCTAATTAAATACTTAAATTTTGATTTCTGTTTCGTTTGAAATTGGTTTTCATGAATCATATGAGAATGAAGTGTAAGATAATTATATAGAAATTTAAAAAAATAAATGAAAAAATTGTTATACAAAATATTTCTCACAATTTTCTGGTACATCGACGCTGTTCTTCCTATGACACCCTATTTAAGTATATCACTTTGATTGGATCTTACCGAGTTAAGTAGAAGATATTAAATACAATTTCAAAATATACATCAGCAAAGTATTATAATTTCCATAAAATAGCAAAAATATTATGATAAAATATTTTAAGCATTCGATTAAAACCAATACCGCGGGATCAACTATACTCTCTATACATACATTGACTTTATATATTCAGAAATTTGGTTTATATTGTATAATATCAGCATAAAACCGCTTGCTGTTTGTACCACAATGCGTACTTTCATCTTATTGTATAGTATTATAAATTAAGTAGCTAAAATTTTATGCAAATACTGTTTTGTTTGCTATATTTAACTGTTTGCGTAAAGTTGTCTATTATAAGCTAAAAAAAAGAAGAAAAAAAACTATACTCGGATAAAATGGTAGCAGGTATATAGTTGAGTAAACATTGTTAGTAAATTAGCTGTTGCAAATCTTTGCTTATACTATTATGAATTTGTGGATGAGATTAGCTACGGGTTTACCATACATATAGTTTTTCCATGTAGTTTTATTTTTGCATTTCTCTGTTGCTTGCTGGTTTTGCAAGTTGAGGCAAAATATTTGTTTTTCCGTTTTTCCATGCTATTTTAAGTACAAATTATTATATAAATATTTTGATATAAAAACAGGCTAAATGATATTAAAATTTATATTTTCTCCAGGATTTTCTCTATATTTTTTTTCATTGTCAATAAATGCAATGATCGTGAGTAATGTGACCAGTTATAATATGTTTGGTTTCTTTATAATGAAAAAAAAAATGTTTTAAACTAAAACTATTTTGAAAATCATGATAAAGTAATTTTAAATACATAAAAAATAACAATCTACTCAATTTGCACTGTACCATTGTACAATATCTGAAATTTCATAAAAGATCAATTGCCGTCGCTTTCATTTTTTCAACATTAATCTTCAATGGCAAGGTAAACATGTTCCACTACTACCTGTACAGACGAAATACTCTTCATATTTAAAGAAAGAAAAAACCGAAAACATGATGCGCACCGGCTTTTTCAAAAGAATTTCGGAAAGAAAACTTTCTTTCACCTGATGTCATTTATTCAATTTTATATAAAGAAGGTACCTACCTACATAGTCTTTTAGTGATTGTTAATGTGTATGATGAGCATACATATTATGGTTTTCAGGTCATTGTGCCAGAGATTTTAAAAAGTATATATATATGTATATATTCATATATATATATTTTAAATGTTCTCTTAAATTCGTTTACCAGTGTCACCTATCACTGAATTACATTGGTGGTTATATAGAAGTGCTGAACTTTCTATTGTTTTTAAATTGTTTGGATTGTATTTAACATTTAAGATTCTTCAAAAATTATCTAAGTACTTTATCAAGTATACAATAATAATATTTATAATAAGAAAAAGAAAAACGTTTGAACATCTTCTATATCATCAAGTAATTACTATATATATTTTTTTTTTAAATATTTTAAGTATAATAATATTAACAGTCTTAGTACTAATGTTACATTCATTCAACAAAATATACACGTCTAGCCGGTCTGCGATATTTTTTTTTTACATTATGATATTATGAGTTTATGTTTTCGAATATATTGTGAGTCAAACCGGGACTAGATAACTTTTATGGCAACAGTTTTTTTTCCTCATTTTTAGTAATTCGTTAGAAATAAATTAATTCGCGCAATAATACACATATACACACACATTCTAATTCCGTACTTACTTTACATTAATTATTTTTTAACTAATATCTTATTCTGTTTTTGGTTCTGAAAGTGCTTCTTGTCCTATACGACTATTTATAAATTTATCAACATCTTGATGATTATTAATAGCGTCGTATGTCGTTTGTGGTATTGCTGCATTTGCATTCGGTTGTTCTATAGCTGATAATATTGATTGTAAAAGACCTTCGGAAAGTAGTTGTTGATGATTTGGTGCATCAACTTCATTATTTTGGCTTCCTAAAGGATCGGCGGCTTGAAATTGTAATGAATATGATCCTAATACACCTTGTACGGGTATTTCGATAGAATGTGATTGTTTAGCTGAAACAATATCTAATCCAGCCCCTGATAAACCTGGTAAATTTTCGGTTTTGGTTTCCTCAACATTCTCATTATTTGAACTATCCACTGAAACTGCTGACGATTTAAGTTGTGTATCATAAGCTAACGAATCTCCTGGATTTCCAGATGGTGGAGGGCCATAGCTCGAGGCTGGTTCATGTTCCTCATGTGTATTTGTGACATCTGTTATAGTGCCTGATGCTGGAGGGTCATAGCTAGACACAAGATTTGATTGAACACTATTTTGAGTAAGCTCAAAACCTGATTGACTTACGTCAAGTGATGCACTAGGTACACCATAAGTAGTTTGGAGTGATAGGCTTTGACCAGCAAAATTTGGACCATGACTGCAGTCACCACTTCCTGGGTATCTTGGTTGTTGTTGATGCTGTATGAAAGGAAGAGCTTGTGGTAAATTATTATGCTGTCCCAGTCCGTGAAATTCAGCTCCATGTTCTAAAGGCAATGATTCTAATCCATGTGGTGGAGGAGGAATTTCTCCTGTTGGTGGTGGCAAGTAAACTGCCGATTGTTGTTGGAGTTTTACTCCAAAAGTATCTTGGTGTTGTACTGCATGTCCAATTGACTCTATTAGTCCTTGCGGAACTGGAGGTCTAAATGCAACCGGTTGTCTCGGTGGACTAAAATTTGATGGCCATGGTCGTAAATTGCCTGTCACTGATCCATGTTGAATACCCAAGCCAGAATAGCTGCCACCTGGGGGAACTCCATAAATTCCAGATGGAGGAATTAGACCAGATGATGGAATGTGATTATGTTGGATATGTAAATTATGTGAGTTATGTGAATTATGTGAGCTATGATGTGAATTTGGTGCATATGAGTCAGGAGGTGGTGCTCCGTAGGAGTCCAAATGATTATTGTGTAGCTATAGTTAACAAATATCAGTATTAAAATAGTCATATGTACAATGCTATTGACGGATTGACTTAAATATTTAACTTACCTCAATTCCTTCACTTTTGACTACATTCACATTATTAAGCCCTAATTCGTTGTGGAAGTTACTAGGTTCTGATATCGGCAGTTGTAATCCACCATCGTTAACGATATGATGAATGTGAACATCATTTATACTGTTTGACTGTGGCGATAAATATGCATTATCAGGAATATTATGATGTTCAATCTGATTGTGATGCTCTGCTCCATGATTATTTGGAATTGAAGGACCAGGAATTGGCCTCCAGCCATCACATTTTATATCTGGATTTGTGGGAAATCCGCCACCAACATTGCTTTTTGGTGGACCATACTGTGAATTTGGTTGAGGTCTATATACGGGTCCAGTAGGCGGTTGATAGGATTGTGCTGGTTGATAGGATTGCTGGGGTTGGAATGACTGTTGTGGTTGATATGATTGTTGCGGAGGACCATACGAATTTGTGGGTGGCCTTAAAGCTGGAGGAGGTCCATAACTTTGTTGAGGTTTACCATGGAAAGGTCCTTGAGGTTTTGGAGGTGCCCCATAATTAGAAGATGGACTATGATGATGTTGATGAATGTTGTTTTGTTGCTGATACTGTCTGGGAGGAGGACCGTAATTGCTATTTGGTTTGGGAGGTAGAACATGATTGGGTGGACCATACGACGATTGAGGATGTTTCTGCCCCATAAAACCTAAATGTTGTTTTATTTGATCAAAGAATGATACACTAATCTCTTGATGATGATGTTGCTGTTGCTGTTGTTGCTGATGCTGGTGATGATGATGTTGTTCTTGATGATGTTGCTGGTGTTGCTGATATTGTTGATGTTGTTGATGGTATTGAGGAGGTGGTCCATATTCAACGTGAACCTAAATAATAAATAAATATAATAATAATCGACAAAAGAGAGCATCTATATTGAACCAATTAATGTTAGCACCGTTTTCATAAAAAAATTAAACAAATTCAATGGTGAGACTCAGACTAACTGAACTATAATATAAATTTATCACTTAAATAAATTATATAAATATGTTTAATTAATGGAGATGTGTTTAAAAATATTTATACTATAACATAAGCAGCTCAAAAAATTATAAATTAAATAAATTAAACTATAATTAACCTTTGGTGGTCCATATTTCAATACCGGAACACCATATTCCTGCTGAATGGGAGGTGCTATATCCGGAGGGGGTGCAGGATACTTTCCAGCAGCTGGCGCTCCATAAACAGGAACTGGTAATGATGAATGTCCGTCTCTGGGTGGTGGGCCATAGCTATCTAATGGCGCTTCACGTCTTTCAACTTTTTGTGTTTTCGAATTATTTATTACAGCAAATATTGGTATAACCAATGTGCATAATATGAAAACGTTTCTTTTAAACTGTAAAATTATCAAAAAAATTAAGAAATTAATTAAATTACGACGATCAAAAGGACATTGTTTAATGACTTTTAATTACTATTACACAGTATCTTGAAAAACTTTCTAATTAGTGGAAAATTTTCCACATTTTAAATATAAAATAGATTTGACAGTTTTTTTTGTCTGCTTTCTTACAAATTATAAGTTGCATGAATACTGTGCATAGATTTTGTAACTAGATATTTTTTTTAGGAAAATGTAATAAAAATTTAAATATGATATTTTTTACTAAAAGAATATGCAACTATGGTACTTTGAATTCAGCAACTGAATTTATAAATTATTTTCAAACAAATAAAAAATTTCTCATATTTATATTTATTACCCTTTCAATTGCATTCAATTGATGTGACCGTACATGCATATTGTGTATAATTAGTGAAAGTTCAATAAAAAGTCAATATTTTATTTTGATACTGTCCATGCGAGAGGCTATTTAAATTTATATTTAAAACATTGCCATTACTTTATTAATACCATTATCTACCAAGTCAAAATACATACAATTGTGAATATCAATGGAATGCGTAAAATCATTTTATGATGACTTTTTTTGTGTATTTTAAATACAAACAAACGAAATGTAAAAAAAAGGTCATATACAAAATGAATGTCAAAAAGTATTCTATGGTTTCATTGAAAGGGAAACACAATAACAGTACAGAATAATTAATTGGTATTGAATAAATATAATAATTACAAAGAAAATATAATATAGTTAATTTGTAATTATGCGCAAGCTTAGGTGCCTAAAAATGAAATTGTAATTTATAAAAAAAAAGAAGAAGAATTAATATTTCATTTTAAATTTGTTTATTAAAAAAAAAAAAAAACAATTCAAATTATATCATCTATTAAGCAAATTACAATACTTAATGATGATTTCAAACTTATTTTTTTTTTTATTATTATTTTTTATTTTTATAACCTACAGCAACTTATTATGCTTTGTAAATAGATTTATCTAATAAGAAATGAAGGGAGGTGCCTAATTTCTTTTAAAGATGAAAAGAAAAAAAAATTATTAGGTTTTTGTCTCTATTATTAAGTTGTTTATACCTCCATTTTATGCGATTTACAATGAATTGTAATGTTTATTACTATTTTTTTTATATTTGAATTTTATTTGTAACATCTGCAACATATTATTTTTTATTTTATTAAGAAATATTATGTAAATAAAATAATATAATTTTTTTGAATACAATAATATTTTTCCAAACTAATAAAAATATATATATATATAGGTACATATAAGAATGCTTTCTCAATCTCAATAAATCGTATGTAATGGCAGTTAAGTAATATTATACAAATTTTTTATTTTTTAAAAGTTGTTAATCATTATTATCTTTTATAGCTAGTAGGCAGAATTTCGCTGCGTTAACTACACCATATAATTTTTTCTTTATAGGTATGTGAATGTTTTCTTTTTCGCATGGCTATTCAAAACGTGAAAAAAATAATATTAAAATAACGGAAAACTATAACAAAGACTTGTAATTCTGAGCAAACATTATGCACCTAATTTATATTGTATTTTTGCTTAATAATTTACATGTTTTATTTCCTTTTTCTTTTTTTATTAATGTTTTATAAACACATGACAGAGCGAAACCAAACAACTGATGTACACAATAAATAAATTAGATAATATTATGATGTATTTTGTAATTGGTATTCTCATCTTTGATATTTAAAGTACACGCGCGCATTTTGTTATGAATTATCGTTAGCAAATTACCTCCAACATTATGTACCTATAAAATATATAACTAAATATAAATTGAATTATATTAAATATGAAATTATACACCGAAAAAAAAAAAATTACGATAATTTTTCTTTACCTGGGTTTGTTTATAGATTCGCTTGAATTATTAGTTACTTATGATATTGTTGTAAATTGTATTAAAATTACATATATTGTGTTAAAGTTTGGTAAAGTATTTATTATTGTGATAACTGTTATTATTGAGAAATAATTCATGCTCAATGCTTGTTCAATTTATGAGCTCTTTTTGGTTTTTTAAGAAAATAATCAATCTTTTGGTCTCAATTTGACTGAGCTGGTTTTAAATGTCTAAACGCATATAACATTCTTTCCGTTCATTTTCTGATTTTTTGTGCCACACTTATACTTGTGGCTTAATTGTGTATATTTTTTTTTTTGTTTAAATAAGAAAATGAGAGTATAAAAATAATTAATTTTTCCAATAATTTTCAAAACAATATTTTTTAAAGTACATTTAAGTATTGTTAAAAACAAAATTAATAGTTATATCCAAATAAATTAAGCTGAGACTTTGTTTAAAATAAAGTTTACAACATATTAACATCTACTAACATTTACTAATAATGTACGCATTACGCTGTTGGTTAAATTGGCCTTCAAATTTTAATTTTATTGGTTATTAGTTATTTGATATGTTCAGAGTCAACCGTTATAGATGAATAATCCATCCATTATCATTGGAGTAGAGTTAATTAAAAAAAAAAATATGCACCCGCAGAATAATTCACATTTACAATAATTTCAGTATAATTAAAGCATTATAATATTGGAATAGAAAGTTTCTGGTTTTCTATGTCATATGGTAAAAATTATTCAAGTATTTAAAACTTTTTAGCTTGTCGCTTTTTTTTAGCCCGTAAGCGGTCCAGCATCAGCCACTATTACATTTCTAACATAATGACATCAAAGTGGATAAATGAAACAAGACGTAATTATATTGTCTTTCTTTCAGTAAAATAATAATAATATTAATAATATATAAAAAAAAAAAACTCTAATTACCGAAATTATCATTCCACAAATGAAATAAAAAGTAAGTAACAATAAAAAAAAAATCCATTAAAAAAAAAATTATTTCCATAATAATTCAATCAACATGACATTACAATTAATTTAATGAATTTGCTAAACCATCGTGTCTCAACTCTCAATTTATAAGTTTATCAATCTAAAAAGAAGTCATTATATATTTTTCAACGAGCTATATATCCACAATCGAAATGTATATAACTTAACTTAAATTTAAAGTTCGCCAATTACTGAGCACATTTTTTTTCTTCTTTCTTTTCTTTTAATCTTCATTAGTCACTTTTTCGTACAATTTAAAATAAAAACGGTTTGTGCTAAGAAATCCAAAAAAAAAATAAAATAAAAAAAATAAAGCCATTTTCGAATATTTATATTGGATTGGTCGTATTAAATACAGTGCGATTTCGTCATTAGTAAGTTTATAGATTTATCCAACACAGAGTCACTCTCACTCTTATTATATTCTAAATTGGATTTCATGAGAAAAGAAGGAAAAAGAGAAAAAAAAAACGCAAACGCATAATAGTTAATTAGCAAAAATTTTTCGGGAATTAAAAAAGATTTATGAACAGCAAAAAAAAAAATTTAACAATTTCTTTTTTTCTCTCTATTTTTTCGTATTATTTTCATCACAATTCATCTTAATAAAAAAAAATATTATTGTATGTATAGCTATATATTTCACAGCCACAGCCATAGCACACAGACCTGCGTTAATAATAATTTAAAGATAATTGTTATCGGAAATAGAATGATGTTTTCAATACAAATAATATTATATGTATAGTAATTGGTATGCGCGCGCGATACATGATATATAATATTTAGCCAAGCCCCATTCAATGTCTTGTTGTCGATTTATATATAATTGATTGAAATTTCACACACAATTATTGTTCAACAAGCGATTTTTGTGCTTGCCTATATCTACCTTATTAGAGACTTATAGGCTTATGCTTTTTTTGTATATTTGGCTGCTGTTGTCTAGTATTTTTCTTTTTTTTCTTTATAAATACGTAGGTATATATATTATTTATTTTTTTCTTTCTTATTTTGTATTTAGCTTGTTTTGCCTATTTATCTCGCTTTTGTGTTTTGGGTAAGCAATCTAAATAAGCACTTATACACTTTTGTACATCGAGATAAGTACACAAATAAAGCGAAAAAAAAATAAATCATTTTTTTTCCTTTTAAAACATCGATTTAAATGCTAGTTTAGTTTCGTACGTGTTTTTATTTCGTTTACTATTAAAATAATGTAAAATTATCGTGCGTTTGAATTTTAGATAAAGATGTTTGATTATTATACGAAATATTTATTGATAGATTACTATCCATAAATATATTTCTGATAAAAGGGAAAGTTTTGACATCAAATGAAAAATCCCGTTCAATTTTGTTTTTTTTTTTTAATTTTTTTTATCAATATAAAGATTATACAGACTTACTAAGACAATCGCCTGTTTTAAATTTAAACCCATTAAATATTGAATTTGTTTTTATTATTAACGATAAATCAAATCGACGCCGTTAAAAATAAATGAATTCCATTGACATCCAATAATATTTTAAGATTATGATTTCTAAATGCTATACAGTAAATCAACCAAGACCACGAAATGAATTACTTTAGTTGTTTTTGTTGTTTTTTCTTTACATTATTTATCATTAATTTAAGAAAAATCACAGCAAATTATTCAATATGTACAATTAATAAAAACTGAAAAAAATAATCAAGAATTTCACAGAATAACTTCAAGATATTTACCCAATAATTGAATGTGAAAATAAATATCTAGGTGCCAGATCCTGTGTTTAAATACCAATAAAAAATTTAGCAAAAAAAAAAAAATAAAAATGAAATAAATTCACTTTCACTGCAACATCATCCATTGCTTAAAGAGCACGAACGCCACTCACATATCACGGTTCTATACATCAATTTAAAAAAAAAAAAAAACTATTTAACAAAAAATTATTTTACAAAATAAATATATATATATTTTTAATGTGATTTATGTAAATATTATACAAATATTTTCCAAATTCAATTGTCGTGGCTCAGAAATTTTTGCAGAAAAAAATAAATACTTTTTTTTTTTCTTTTACGTTTGCAAAAAGTTCATGTGAAATAACGCACAAAAGCATTAAGCACATACATATCTTGAGATTTTACGAGTTAAAATGAAAATAACAATATAAATATTTAGATTTTATTATTATTTTCAAATACATATGAAAAACATGAATTTTAATTTAAAAATAGTACGATTAAATATTTACAAATATTTAATTGATTAGCTGGTATATAAATAAACTGATTATTTAAAATTGATGGATATTATTCAGATATTCACAGCTCACCTACAATTTTATAAATCGATTAGGTCAGTGATAATTTGTTGGTGAAATAAATTATCGTGTTGTTTTTTTTTTTTGTTTTTGTTTTGATTTTTTTTTTGCGGGATTTATTTTTATTAAAGCTATTTTTAGATTTGCATTTCACATGTGTATACAGAATATTTATGATTTTTTTTTTTATTATGTTAATTTTCGTTGTTTAAAAAAAAAAGAAATATAATATAATATATTTTATCTGAACTGTTTGCTTTTAAATTATGAGAGTAGGTTAACTTGAATTCTTTAAATTCTGTTAATGTTTATCAACAGGTGGTGGGTTCTTTAGTTCTTTCTTGAGATTTGTAAATTTTCGCTAGTAGTTCTCTTTCTGTTCATATTCATTTATTATGATTTATAATGTATACAATTATACATGACTGCACATACTTTTGTAAATATTTTTTCGGTAGAGATAAAAACTAACTCGCTTTAAAACACTTATATAGAAAAGAAAAGTAGTTATTTTTGAGATTTATTTTTAAAATATTATTCTTTGATACTTTTTTTTTTAAAAAAAATTGATAATAAAATAATTTTAAGAAATAAAGTTTAGATTTATTAAATAAGTCAATTTAACAATGGTATGAACAATGGCATGATTAATTATCGTATTATTAACTGGAATAGTTGTGTGGTAAACAAGACTAACTCGCAACAAATTTTTAGTGCAAAAGGTCTTAATCATACAATCGTACGCTTTTTAATAGTGCGTATGTATGGTTTGAATCGTCCATTTTTAATCCGGATTTTAATCGAAATAAATTCATAATAGTTTAATTTCTATATTGAAATAAGTCGCAATTCTTATCGCATTTTGGATTGAATTTTTTGATTGTCGATCGGTTCCTTTTTACCAATAAGCTATCCCTTATAACCATTCGTTTTTGAAATTAATCTAATTTATGGATGAAGTTAATTAGGGACCGAAATACAGAAAGTAAGAATTCATTATTTTCAATACATTTCCAAGTGAAATGTTTTCAATTAATTTAAAGTTTTTTTTTTTAAATCATTTTAATGTTTGCATCATTCCAGGAATTTTCTACATATTTACCAAAGTCCATAAAATTAATTATTATCAATATAAAGGTATTTAATATGTTAACATTTTTAGTTGTTTGACAAAAAAAAAAAAAAAAATATGCTCACTGTTATTTTCATATTTCATGTGCCGGTATTATATAAAATTTATGCATAATAAAATCAAATTAAATGTTATACAATTTAATATTGTACCATACAATTGCATCCATCTGCATTATTAAATATGTAATTTCATTGCGAGGATTTCACGTACAAAGTAAATAGACACATTTTAATAATAAATATCTACACTGTATTAAATTCAATAATAAAATTTAAATATTATAGTGTAATTAACCCACACTATTATTATTATACGATTTTATATTTAATAATATTTTGTAGATGTGAGATATGCGATGTGCAATAACCAGAATAAAAAATAAATAAAACAATAATACAAAATGAATACGTATGTATAGTAAGAGTAACCGAAATAAACAATGATTATTATTAATTTTGTAATTGGTTTAATATGAAATATTGATTTACGGTTTTTTAATTACTCATTGAATAAATAGCATGTGTCTATTATTTCACTTTAAAATTTTAAATTAAAAATAAGAAAAAAAAAAGGAAAGAAACCTTTAAGTTTTAAATGTCTATTAAAGAAAATATTATTAATCTTTTTGCAAATGAAAGTTGAAAGGTACGGTAGTTTCATATAAAATGATTATCTATTTATTTATTGTTTTTTTTTAGACTTTTTTTTATACAAATTGAAATCAATAGACTTGCGTTGTATAATTTATTTTTTTAGAATAGTTTTTTTTTTCACTGACGTTTTTTGAAACTCATTTGTTTATAAATTACTTTGTAATCGGCTATTAAGTTAATTATTTAATAAATATATTCGTAACGAATTTAAATTTATTTGCACTTTTAATCTTTTATAACTTTTTAACTGAATGAAATTATTTTCTAAAACAAAAGATAGAAAAAAACAATTGGTTCGTTCAAGTAATCACTAATTTTGATTGCATTTTTTTTTTAATACCTCTTCATAGTTTTTTTTTTAATTTTTTTATAAATCATTTTGCAAGGTATTTAAATTTACTTTAATTATTTTTAAACTAACTATTTGAAAAGTACGCGCGCACAAATCATAAATAGAAAAAGAAAAAATTAACCAAATTTAGTAAAAATTATTTGCTTAATTTTGTAATCATAATTAGCTTTATGAAATCATTTAGTGCCATCACGAGATAACTTGTAATTACCCCAAAAATAAAAAAAAAAATAAAAAGTAACATAAACTATTGTTGAATTATTATCTTGACAATGTGAATTGGACAAATTCAACCAAATTAACCCCATTTTGAGTGGACATTTATTTGAAAATGTTGCGTTTATTTAAAAATGAATGTTATTGTGTTGTCACGCTTGAAAATGCAGATATATTGAAACAATACAAAGTGTAGAAAACAATTTTAGAATTGTTTCAGTGGTACACATCAATTAAAGAGATTTAAGCGATCTACAAATGAAATCCATTTCATATCATGCCCAATCCATTCAGCGCAAATCTTTGGTATTTATTAAAATTTATTTACAATAAAGTGTGTACAAAACCAAAATAATTCTTTTTCTCTTCCAAAAAAAAAAAAAAAAACTATGAAGGTCTTGTATTGCAAGTGTATTTATTTAATTTTAATTAAGTATTTTTTATTCATTAGGCAAATCTAATAAATAAACGACGTTAAAACAAAAACAAAACATTTTAAAATCGGAATTGTTGATATATTTATTGGTGAGAAAATAAATCTATTATTTCTGTAATTAAATATTATATAAAATGTAATTGCAGCATATTTTTTTTTGTATCATGAAAAGTACGTGAATATTTAATAAAGAGTTACGGAACTTATTTTAGTGTTTTAAATAAAAATAATATTAAATAAAAAAGATTATGTTAATAAAAGTAAATGTAATTCACAAGATGCTATTTCTTCTACCCGACAAAATGCATACATTTGTCATGATGGGAAATATTTTTTATACGGAACAGCTGGATATTATATACTTTTATAGAAACAGATGAAATGACTTGTTCGTTTAAATGTTATAGCTTTATAATAATGACAATGATAGTTCCTAAAAGGGAGCATATAATTTTTATATGCAGTAAAAATGATGAAATAATGCAATAAAATTATAAAGAAATAAATAAAATATTGACTTAAAGACGAATAAAAGAATATTAATGGATAGGCAAATTGATGTTATTGATGGGCGGAATATGCATAAAAAGATTTTATGAATAGAAATATAAAGCAATTTTGTCATTTGACTTTTGTATTGATTAATAAATATATTCTACTTAAAGTGCAAATGAAAATTATTAGAGAGTTTATACTAATGAAGAATTGCATTTCAATCAGTAATATTTAATATGTTGTAATTTAGTGTTTGATTAGAGCTACCGTCTTTGCAATTTTAGTTGATACAATTTACTAAACATCAACTATGGACATAAAATACCAAAATAAAATATTTCTGTTGTTGGTAAAATTATGATTTTTTTTAAATTAAACTTATTGCTATTCTTAGAAACTTTTCAAAATTAGAAATTCCATGTAATTTTTGCAACTCTGCAAACAATTATACAATGAATAGAAAATATATTGGAAACTAAATCTTGTCTACGATCTATACGCAAATAGCCTACAAAATTCGGGTACATACTTATACAGGTCACAACGAAAGGTTAGATCTATCCTTACATTAAGGAGTACTTACAATAAAGAAAAAAAAAGTTGATACATATATCTAGCAATCTATCTAATAATGCTGCAGGTGTTATATTCATTATCATCACAGAAATATAGCTTAATAGGTAGGTCAACTACTAAAGTATATTTGTCATAGTGTTGTTTCATTCATTATCAGTCAACTGTTAAACATTTGTTCAGACGTGTCATCGTAAAACTATCATATGGGCTTGTTCAATTCAAACTTCTATACCAAATTTCCATCAGCACATAAAGTGTTGACTCTAACTTACGATTGATATGTATTTTAAATATTATTATATATTATTAATAGTATATTTCAAGTCAACCATAAATATCATAAAAGAAAAAAAAAAATACAAATAATAATAAAATAAATGGCATACATATTCTGTGTGTATAGTTTATATATGAATAAAACATTCATCATATTATTTTATTTTGTATTTTGTGATTTTATTAATGGTAAACACAAATCAACAAGAAACTTTCACCAAACTCATCCGATATACAAATATACAGGTACCATATTATATTATTCATTCTATTGACTATATACTTATTATGAATATATGTAGAAAGAAATAAAATTTAAAAAAAAAAAAATGGAAAAAAAGATTGTTTGTACAATTATACATAAACGTAAGTATCTAAACTTGTTGATGAAATAATAAAATTTGTACGTTTAATTTACGACAAGATGTACATTAAATTACATTATATTGGATATGTTATTTTTAACATTATTTTAAATTGATTTGATATGTTCACGTTACCACCAGTAGTTAACTAACTTCATATATTCATATGAGATGTTTAAGAGTAATGGATATTTGGCTATATATAATACATAATACTTAAACTTATATTATACAGTTTTGTTTTAAGTTTAATCTAATGGTACCTCTACTTATAGCATTTTGCTTGTTTAGTATATAAACATTTAAGTAATACATTATTCCATGGAAATGATAGATTTTAAGATAATTTGTGTGTCATAGCTTTTATGTTAGAATAAGATTACTGCGTTGATGGTTTTGATTTAAATTAGATTTCGTATGAATCAACCGATACTTTTATATCCGGTTTTAATTAAAATTCTAGAATATATTAATCAATAACCACAATCAAAATACATACTTTTTGTTTACATTTTCCAAATATTAAATTTACATTTTTTTTTTCTTTTCTGTTTGAAATTAAATAAGGCTTCAATCATTACTACTACACATATTTTGTTTTACATCCTGTTCAATGAGTATTCTTGTTTCATAAAAAATATCTTCTTTTTTTTTTTTGATTTTTCAATAATTAAAATAACTTTTTTGTTCACTTTAACAAAAAAAATAAAAATGAAAAGAAAAATTTTTCGTATCAAAATTATCAAAAAAAAAAATTTAAAAATAAAAGTAATAATAAAAAATTGCAATATTAATTCTTTCATTTGCATATAAATACACAGAAGCGACTTTTACATACTTTCCATATCTATAATAAATATTCTGCATATTGAATTTGTAATAATGTGTCAAATTTTGTTTTTTTTTTCATGTATATTTTTTATGTTAATTTCTATTGACATCAAATTTGTTGCTAAATAAAAAAAAAGAAGATAATAATCGTATTATTGAGTACACATGACGATCATTCACTTTTTTCATATCAAGTTTTCGTCGCATTAATAAGTTGACATTTTATGAATTAAATTTTAAGATAAAAAAAGAAAAAAAATGTGAAAGAAAAAATTGACAGTGAACTACATTTTTTTCCATTAATTTATGAGAGCAGCAGACCGGTTTCAAGTGCAGAAATATAATGAAATTTTGATTTCTTTAAATATTATAGATAATCGGATTGAATTTTGAATACTTTATTTTTTTTTTCTTTTTACTTCCTATAAAAGTTTAATGATCTCATTCATAAATACTAAACTTAACTAAATTGATGAAAGGTGAAATAAAAACACATTGCATATATGACATGAAGTTAAATGAAGTTTTTCTAAATTTCCGTAACGTATTATTAAAATAAATCCCACACAAATTCGAATCATATTAATTTGAATTTTGAATAAATAACGTTGCCATTATATTAAAATCGAATCGATTTTCACTATTTGTTACTGCAAATAAACAGATATCTAAATAAGTTTTCCATAAATGCGAAACAGTATTTTCCATAATCGACATTTTACTTGACAAATTTTTCAATAAGACTTATTAATAAAGACACAATAATCCAGTGTTAGGCACACATACCATTTTAAATGACAAATGTTTTTATTATAGATTTGTATAAATAATAATAATCCACAATATCTGGTATATCCACTTTCTTTACTGCCACTGTGACTGTAGTTTCATTTCACAAAAAAGTCTGTTTTAAAAATTATATTTATTTTTCTTCTCTTTATTTTTTTTTTTTGTTTGTTTTCTATTTGAAATAAAACTGGAAAAATAAAAAAATCAAGAAAACTAAACTTATGCACCGAGATAAAAACAAAAAAAAAAAAAGATTCAAACAAACAAAATAACTTTACCACTCAAAAATATAAAAACGCACTCTTAATTAAATGCACGATTGTTCACTTCGTTCGAGAGACAGATTTAAAATGCCGCCAACTTATTATATTTACACGTTATTATAGTCGATCAGGTTCAAGATCCCACCTTTCCAATTTTCGCACCATCATTGCAACATTTATTTTATACAAATGTCTGTGCACACAGCATACATTAATAATCATAATTATTTGGTTTGTTCGTCTTGTACGTTTTTTGAATTTTAGTCTAGTGGTTATATTGATGATGATAATAATATGGTTATTTGATGAATGATGATGTATTGCTTATGACACGAGTTACATTCAATTGGATTGGTATTACCGGCGGTGTAATATTATGCGTACTGATATTAATATTTATATATATATTGAATTGAATCAAATGGTATGCAAAATATAGAGATGATGAAACTGCGGCGATGCCTGGCTGCAATAATGAAATCGAAAACATAATCAAAATGCATTCAATTGACGTCATTGCTTGTAAATGAATCTCACTTTTAATATTTATTGAACACGGATACCGGATAACACTCATTCAGATGTATTTGTTTTTTTTTTTTTTTTTTTTTTTCAAAATATTTGCAACATGAATAGTACTTTAAAGTCAGACAACCAGTAAATAATTGAGATTCATATTGTTTCGATAATTGCACAACAAAAGTTTTATAGAAATTTATCGTTTGGCTTTCTGTTTTTCTGTTGGATGCAACGGTATAAAAAAAAGAAAAAAATGTCGAGCATTCTTATGAATTTTTCGAACTTGCTAATTTGTTTCAGAATAATGCATTGGCA